>JAUZNJ010034060.1:0-10822 GCA_034780135.1 Jordanella pulchra | reverse complement strand
AAATAAATATTTTGCCCTGAAAAATGTTAAAGAACAATAAATACAGCAGTTATTTTTATTTATTTATTAAAGAGGATTATATAAGGTCATATTAAATACATATTTTTTTGATGTTTTGAATTTTCTGGTATCCAAAAGGAGCTGGAAGCCATCCGAGATGCCCTGACTCCTTCGCTGGCATGTGCTGCTGCAAAGATCGGGGACACAGAAGCCCTGGAAGCCCTTAAAGAAATGGTAAACAAACCTGGTTACATAACCCGATGCCCAGTGGAATCATTAAAAACAACAACTCTTCAGTACCCTCTGGCCTTCATCATTCGTCCTAAACTAATATATTTTGTTTTTTTATTGACTGAATCCTCAAACACAGCTCGGTCATAACCTTATACGTCAGCAGAGAAACATTTTGACATTTCTTATCTTCTAGTGTTTGGTTAGCAGGGTCAGTGTCAAGTTCAAACTCACACACTGATGATTTGCCAAAAAGTCAAGGTTATTCTCTGTGAATTAGTGGCCTGGATTAACGGAAAACTAAATGACACTTTAGGACTCGGAGAGGTGAAGTGAAGCTGGGCTTTCATAGCTAAACTGGTTTGAAATGCTTGATCACAGCCCTGATTCTGAGCAGGATTTCTACACAGACCTCTACATGGCTTTTATTCTACGTATACATGTATTAGTGGTAAAATAACACCCCTTTTAAGTCAGTATTTAAAGTTTCTGTGGATGTGTGTTCTTAAAACGAAGCTAAAAACTGTCAAACTGGTCTGTCATATTACAGAAAATGTGTGTAAATGTGATATTTTATTTACCTTACTGACCGCTATGCTCTTAAAAAAGACCATTGTTTTCTTTATTAGCTTTAGATCTGGACAACAGACTCACTGAACCCATTTCTACTGTTTTTGACAACCAACCTGCTTGCAGTGCTGATTTTCCTGTGTTACAGGGCAGCGACTTGCGTCTGGGTGACTTTGATGGACGCACACCTCTGCATGTCGCTGCTTGCGAGGGTCACCTCAGGCTTGTGCAATACTTGCTCAATCAGGGAGCCTCCGTCCATGCGAAAGATCGCTATGGAGACACACCCCTATGCAACGCTGTGCGCTTCAGGTAAAAAAAAAACAAAAACAAAAAAACCCCTCATTGAGCGCTGATGTGTTTGTTTTTAATCTCGCTTATTAAAGTTATGCAGTTGCAGATATTTAAAATCCCCGTCTCAGCCATCAGCAGCAATTGCCTTTCCTCACAGACATCAAAGTGTTTTCCTGAAAACATGCTGTTAATAGCTGCCATAGAGGAGATTTCATTAAAACGAGCTGCTGCGAGGCAGGGAATTTGGTTCTGCCTAAATGAGGAGAAGGGAAAAGCGTCTGTATTAGTGGGGAAAAAAAAAAAAAAAAAATCAGAGGAGAGACTCGTAATGGAGTTTAGAGGCCAACAATAATTACAAACTAATTATGCTAATTGTTATCTGACGGCTCAGAGGGTGTTTATTTATTTATTTTTTTTACAAACGCCTTCTTTTTCCTCCTAAAACCTTTCTGAATGTATTTCCGGTGAATAGCCATGCTCCACGTTTCCATGTTGGAACCATAATAAAGCCTGGGGGGGGCGGCAGGTATGTGTCACAGCTGTGCCGCATTGCTCTTGTCTTATTTCAACGGTTGGCACAGCAAGCGTGGGCTTGTTTCCTTTGTGATAGTGGAGTGATGCATCGGGCCACAGGCACCTGTCGTTACTAAACACGTTCTGCTGCTTGTTGCACAGCTTCGGTCAGCAGAACCTCAGTAACTCAGGGGGACGAAGTTTAAGCAGCCCAACAGAACCATGAGTCTCTATGTATGGATGATGTGCTTATTTTCTCAGCAACATATCACGCTAAAAAAAAAAAAAACGCAGCCTCGACTTCCATATAAGGGAAAGCCAAGAGTCGCATAGAGAGAGAAGCTTAAAGCACAAATGCGGGGAGTGCCTTTATAACCAGTCCTACCAGCTTGTTCCCAGTTTCAACGAAGACACATTTTAGTCTTCTTCTTTTAAAAGACTTCTCTGTCCTTCTGGGAGTTTATGTGGATCTTACTTTACACAATCTAAAGAATAAAATAATTTCTACTTGCTATTTAACCTCCATCATCTTTAACTACTTATTTGGTCCACGGTTTTCAGAAGGGAACAGTTACACATTTAAGCTTTAACTTGCTGTGTCTTGTCACAGTGACTGTCCCTGCTGGTGACTCCTGCGTGGGCGGCTCAATGTGGGGGATAAGGAACCTGTCTTTACTTGCCAGAGAGCTCATACTGCCGCATTGACTCTTTAAAAGGTGCAATAAAATCATTGTCAACAGAGTCATATTTGCTTGGAGGAAGTCCAAGTAAAATATCACTTAACTGTTTAACAACATCACACCAGGACAACGTTTTGAAAGTTCTGGTTCTTATGAACAACTTCAACTGAATTCAGGGATTTGGAGCCGACCACAAACAAAAAGAGCCTTTAAATTGAGACTTTCTCTGTCTCTGATTTTGTAATTCAGCTGAATCTAAATGAAAATGTTAAATGTTGTAACTTCTAGTATTCAGGTTTTTTCAAAGAGCCGATGTAGATGGGGTTTGCTGTTAGCAAGAAGCTTCTTCGTTGCGAAGAAGCCTACGATTGTTGCATGATTTTCTCAAACTGAAAACCTCCTAGAATCAGTCCAGTACTTAGGAAAAAATAGACAAGAGGAGGCCTTAGAGTCGGATTATATGCTTACATGCAACACTTCAGACACTGCGAAGAACACAACTATAATCTTTTACACACTTGTCTCAAGATTGGGCATTATTAAAAAAAATATCTTTCATATTAAGGTCAAAGAGGAACATTTTTGTCAGAGAGTATATTGAAAAAAAACACACAAAAAAGACATAATATAAAGTTGAACCTGTTTCTCATACATTCTCCATAATATTTCTCAATTATAATTTTTAATGGGCTTATCAACATGAGTTAAATACATTACATTTAAAGCATATTATTATGAAAGTATGTCATTTTTGTTAAACATCACAAATCATAACATATGAAGTTTGATTTTATTTAAAATAAGAGCAAACAATTTGATTTAGGAAATAGTTCCTCAGACAATTTCATTTTTAAAGCGCAAACTTTTAAAATATTAAATACATGTGTAAATAAATCTTTATTATAACAGTGAATAACAATAATCTACAATTTCATCTTTTTTAGGCACAAGGAAGTCGTGAGGCTGCTGAGAAAGACCGGAGCTCACTTCACGAGAGAGCAGATGGAGGAAGCAGGATCCGAGCTGTGCAGGTCAGACGAGCAGGAAAAGTGTTTCCAGACTGCACTCATGCAGAAGTGCACACTTCTTGGTCGCTAAGCTCTCCGTGCTGACCCATCCTGCATAGCTGACACAAGTCCAACCAGTCACCCAACTGTTAAACAAACTGTAAGAATGTGACCTGGCTGCATAGTTCTGGACCCAATCTGCATCCAAAGAGCGTAACTCCGTTCTTTATCTAAACGAGATCTTCAACTGGTTTTGTCAAGACCTGTTCACGAGTTTCACAAATTAACCTTTCGTGTTTTATCAGTTAAGACAAAGTAAACGCATCTATAAATCTGCTGATTTGTTCGACTGATGTGTTGGTTCAGTTTCAGGAAACCATTCTTTTCTTCCTTGGTCTTTTTCTTCTTGATTTTGCTTTAGTAAAAGTGCTATGCTGTGTGTGTTTGTGTCAGCCTGGCAGCCAGTGGTGATAAAGAGGGCCTGGATATCTGGAGAATCGCCGGGGCAGATCTGACCAAGCCTGGCTATGACGGAAAGACGGCCATGGAAGTGGTGCGTCTGAAGGAAAATCGGTCTACAGTGACTGCACTCAGTTAACAGGAACTAATGACTCCCTCTTTGTGTGTCTCAGGCTCAAGCTGCAGGTAGCAAGGAAATGGTGGAGTTTTTAACTTCATACACGACCAGCAAATCCATGGTAAACAGTTCTTCCTGTGCAATTTAAACCTAAACTTCAAACAGCTCTTCCTTTGTACAATAATTAAATGTCTTGCTCATTTCAGACCATGTTTGACGAAATAAATGAATATGATGAATATAATATTGATGATGATGATGATGAAGAAGAGGTAAATAAGATGTAGTGAGCTTCCGTTTGTTGCTCCTTCCCCACAGCGAGCATGGCTGCTTCAGCTCCCCTTTACCCAGGATGCTTTTATTCATTTATCCTGTCATTAAAAACCCTATCCAGCTCATTATAGTGACACCAGGCTGAATGAACCCAGTTAGCAACACATACACAAACTTATTAGCTCCCTTGTGACTGAATGACGCCTCTATTCTCTCAGTCTTGTGGAGAAACTGACAGATAAGCTGAAACAGCTGAGTGAAAAGTTCAAGAGAAGGAGGGAGAGTGGGAAGAAAGTGGACTTTGTGGAAGAAACCTATGTGGAAAAGTACAAATAAAAACAAGAAAATAAGAAAAGCTTTAGTGCTTTTCTAAAATATTCACACCCACCGAACTTTTTTAATATTCTAACCAATGTGTAAGACAAATCAAGTTCATATAGCACATATCAGTAGCACAACAATTCAAGGTGCTGAATAGGAGAAGAAAAATAAAAATACATTGCAAAGACATAAGGCAACTACAGTAGATATAATACATAAACTAGGATAAGAACTTTATATAAAAGAATATAAAATAATGGATTTAAAATATGAAAGGAAATTTACACTTCAAAACATGTAAATGTAATTTATTAGCAGACTGTATGATTCATCTGCAGAAAGAGACACTTGACTGTGAAAATGATAAAATGTTAGAGGAATGAATTTGCATTAAATCAAATCTTTACTAAACCTTGTTCTACCAACTTCTGCTCTTTAAGAGACTGATTTTTTTTTCTTCTTAACATAAAACTCAAACTCAGACTCTCGGCAGCTCCTCCAGAGTTACTCTAAACCTCACTCTAGTTTAGACCAACCTGTTTTAAAGGAATAATGAATCACAATCTTCTGTTGGCTTATCACATAAAAGCCAATAGAAACAATGTTTCCTGTGGTTGTAACTTTTCCTAATATAAAATAAAATAATCAAATATGAATGAAAGGGATTATATTTTAAGATGTTTTAAAAGTGCAATCTAAAAACTACAGCAATTTCCACCAGTTTTATTGTTTAAAAGGCAATGATTGACATTTAGGAGGAGTCAGTTAAAAAAGAAATCAGAAGGTGATAGTCTGGCTCTCATTAAAACCTTCAGACCAGAGATCCAAGGATTCAGCTAAATATCCTCTAGAGCTGCAAATTTTACATGGCCTGTTAAAAACGAATGACTTATAGTTTTAATTAGTTGACATTAAAAAAAGAACAACAATATAGAAACAATATTTCTTTTCAATGGGATTATTGATATTTTTTAAAAAAACAGCAACATACATTTTCTATCAAACGATAAGAAAAAGGGATCCAAAAAATATTGCAGAAACTTTTCATCATTCTGTTCTTAAGAGTCAATGTTGAAGTTCAACAATAGGTTCATAACCAATAACCAAACTATGCTCACCACTGAGGATTCAGGGTCTTAAAAGTAAAAACTTCCAGTCTCTTCTGTTATTTTCTTATATCTCCATCGGCAGAAACAAATCTTTGTTTCTGCCGATGGAGATATAGATCATTGCTTTAAAACTGAACTTAATATCATAAATCGAATCATGTTTGTTTGCTTGCTGACCAACACTTGTGGAATCCAGTGCACACTAATCTGTAAATGTGCTTGTGTTCCTGTGGAAATCCTTAAACATTTTCTGCTCTTTCAGTATTAATATCTAATCTTTTGCTTTGTCAGAACGGTGGAGGGATGGAGTTTACTGCCGTTCCAACAGCACTGTGAGCCGACTCTACCTCCCACCCTGCACTGCACATCCCGTCCTTCTCTGTGTTTGATGCTTAACCTCGGTTTAATATGATTCAGTTAATCCATCCAGACATCTTCATGTCACAGTGTCACTCTAATCTTTGAACTGATGCTGCCTTGAAAGAGAAAAAAAAACTACTTGTATGTATATTTTTGCTGTGTTTCATATTAGTGAAAACTGGTTACAATGCTGAATGTTCAAATATCCTGATATTTTTTTTTTGCATTTTATAAAAAGTGCAGAAAAATATCATTTGCTGTAACCTTTATAAAAAAATAATGTCAATTGTTTCTGAAGAAAAGTATTTATAATGTTTCCAATCACAGGGTAAGATCACTGATTTTATTTTTGTAGGTATTTTATTCGAGGGATGGTTGAAATGTGAGTCTTTGAAAGTAATGTTTTACTGTTGTCCACGTGAGCCAAAGAATCCCTCAGCTCCTCAACGTGAAGTTTTTTTTTTCTCCTGCCTCCTCCTGCTCCATGGGTCTCATAAAAAACAAGCTACAGTTGCTCCTCAGACTCATCCAGCCTGTTTCTGTGCTAATTGTCGAACTGGAAGCGTCACATATCTCACACTCTGAACCGGAAAGGGGAAGTCCAGACTGTTGTGTGTAGAAAACTAGGAGGAAAACCAGTTTTTGCTCTTTTTTTCTATGACTTTTTTTTTAACTGTTGTTTTATGTCTTTGCCGTTAAAAAGTGAATGATTTTTGACTTCTTTGCTGAACAACCGAAAATATCCTCTTGTCTTATTTTTTTTTCTCACCACACCCAGTGTTTCCAGACATTTTAACGTTCTGATTTGTGTTTTGTCAAGTTGTTGTGTCCTAAAAGCACGTGTTACATATGTTTTAAGGAATTTATTGAATTATTATGGATAGATCAGCAGAAATAAAGCGTTTGTTTTGAAGAAATGTCTTCTGTGCCTCGTAATGTTTTTTCACAAAGTTTGAATAAAACTAAATGTCTTGACGTTCAATATTCTCTTTCCTTATTAATGTCACCACATCATTCTTTTCTTTGTTTTCAACTGTGCATCTGAAATATTGCAGGTAGTACCTTTCATTCCTCATTACGATATTGAGGTAATGAGTAGTACTGGATTACTTGAAACATGAAGTGAGCTGATCTTTTTTAACTGAACCCCGCCAAGCTGCATCAATAAATACAGTCCTATGTTAACCTGGTGGGGTTTTTTTTCTGGGGTCCTCAGAAATGCAGTTTATCCCACTGAAAAAAGTTTAAATGACGTAACAGTCCAAAAGCTTCTTTGTAATGTTAGAACTCAATGCTATGTTTCACATTACATACTAACTGATAAAGACTAAATGAAATGGGTGAGATTTTGTAGAAACAAGCTGAAGCCGTTTATATTTTTTAAAAGACTAGTGTTACCGTGTGGCATTTAGAAATGTTAAATCTGAGCAGACGAAATCACATGGTGTTCCTTAAGAGTATGTTCTCATGTCACTGTTATTTAATATATATTCTATATATTCTTGCAATTTCAAATTTTAGAAATTGGTTGATTGTCTCTTACAATTAGATTCATATATGATTATATTTGTTAACATGGAATTATAAGTCAAATGAAGAAAGTCACCAAATGACTCATTTCCATGTAGTTATTTTAAATCACTGATTATTTAGGCTTTTAAGTTGAAAAGTATCTTTGTCCTTCTTGGTTTTAGAACAATTTTCCAATTATAGAACTCACTTTGATTTGTTGCAATGCTGGGTTACTCATGGTGCCATTCTCGGATTAGTTTTATTCAATATGCTGTTTTTTGCAGAAAAAAATGAAACTATAAGATTGCACTCTGAGTTTCAACAACTGTGTTAAGTTTTACTTATTTGCTGTGAAGAATATCCAACGGCTGTAGCTCATGCAGGATTGCTGCTGCCCGACTCCTGGCTGACATTAAAAGGAAGGATCACATCACAGCAAACATTGAATTACTGCACTGGCTCACCTTTAGTGAAAAGAAAAAGCACAATCTTATAACTGGTTTATATAACAGAGCGACCTTGGGCCAAATAAATCTCAGATTCTTCTCAGGTATGACCCAACAGGGTTCCACAGCCTTTATAACTCAGTGTTTCCTGCTATACCAGAACTGAATGAAGGGGAGGCTGCATATAGTTTCATTGCTCCATGTAATTTTTTTCCAATACAGTTTCGTGCTGTAAGCATGTATGTTTATATATCCCTGTGTATTCTGAATAACAAAGAATTTAATAAACTGTTAAGTATTGACATTTTCATTCTACAACTCTCGGAAAACCCAAAGTGTGCAGAAACTGAAAGGAAACCTTAGTTTTCTGCAGGCTTCCCATAAACGTTGCAGATTACTTTATCGGTTCATTTTCTTCCGGTCTCAGCAATAGAACTGAGATTTGCATTTTAATATTTATTTCATGTGATATTAAAATTTTACAATAGTTTGTTTATTGGTTGTTCGAAAAATGTAAGTTTCCTTTATCTTTATTTCAGGGACATAAAATGATTCACAGGATTTATTTTCCCATCAATCCCTTTCAATGATCTTATACCACAAGAATTCATATATCATATGAATGGTACTTTAGAAATAAACTTGCTTTGCCTTTCCAACTTCCAGTTTCTGTCTTTTTAAAGGAAATGTTTTACACCTTTTCAACCATCGAAGGTTATTAACACCTTTCTGCTTGGTTTTGCTGCCTTCCTAACAGCTTTATACTCTAAAGGTTGGAAAGAATAATCATGAGTGCAGCAGGTCTTAAAGAGAATATCTGCATCTTATTTTAACACAAAGCTCAGTGAACAGCAGGCTATTACTGACTATAAATTTTATCCTATCACTAACTCGCAAGGCATCTATGACATAAAATTTGCATCTGTTCATGTGACTCCATAGTATCTCTCTTTTTTGTCCTTTCAGGGTGGCTGCCCCGTCCTGCTCCTTACCGGTGGAACCTGGCTCATCTGGTCCGACCAGCATGGTCTTCATTCTTTCTTGAATGAGACGCTTGTACAAGCCAAGCCCAAAAAACACTATATAAGCACCTCTTACCTATCCAGTCACTCAGTCCTGGCAGGGATAAAACAAAGGAGCACTACTGCTATCAAGAGAAAGGGACAGCTTCTACAGGTAAATACTTTTTGATCCAGAAGCACTTGTCTTGGGCCTCCGTTCTACTTTTTTTTAACTGATTTGCTCTGTGCCAGGTTTCAACCTCAGAAATCTGCTGCAAAACTGATTTGATTCTACCTTTAACAAAGCTGCTGTTTCTCTTTTCTTACAGTAGTGGTATCCAAAGACTGAAGAACAGATGTTGAATGAAGAAAAGTAAAGTCATTCTGATCAAGTGGTTCTCAACAGTTCAACAGTTCTTGAGAAAATTGTGAAATGTTTAGGACCACTTGAGCAGTCAGACAAATGCTGCCAACGATTCTCTCTAGCATAAGAGGAAGCCTGACTCTGGACCGTTTTGGAAATGACTGCATCGTTGTTACAGATTTTTTTCTTTTAGCCAGCCAAAGGGTTCTGTCATATTTCCTTGACTGCGTCACAGCAGCACCAGCAGTTCTGGAGCTGAGGAAGACAGTAAAAATGATCATGGCTCGGTGAATTCATTCTGCTGGCAGATGAGCAACATTTTAACGGCTCTGTTGCTGCATAGAGCTCATTTTTTCACTGCTTTTCTGTTCCCACTTTCCAGAGGTACTGATTAAAACAAGTCAATAAAGAACCATTTGTCTCTGATGAGTCTGTGGGGGGTGATGGACCTTAAATCTGCTGGGAGAGTCACTGTCCAGAGCTCTGAAATTTGTTTTTGTGGTAAAATGGCAAATTCACTCACTTCAAAGGAAGACTGTAGTAAAAGTAAGAGATGTGATGTTAAGATAAGTGCTTTTAATTCATCAGCAGAGTTTTGATTGAACTACCTACTAGTTTTTTAAAGTTTGGATTTAAAACAGAAATGATTGCTTGTCAGGTGCATTTAAAAATAAGTGACACCAAAAATCCAACCTGGTATTTTCTGAACAATGAGCCACCTTAGAGTGCATCAATCATTCATGAAAGCGCAGTGCACCACTTATCCACCCCCTTCACTTTTTAGACCCCCCTCTTCTCTCTATGCTTTTCTTCCTTTTGATCTTCTCCATATGCACCAAGAAGTATCAATATTTGCTAAACGTTTCCCTCAAAGCCTGACCGCGCACCGGGGGAGCTGCACGGGAGATGGGAAGACCCGGAGAGAGGTTTTAATGAGAAGCCCTGAGCGCTTTAAGCGTCCATGCGCAGGGACATGTGCAGCAGATGTAGAGGCGCAGCCCGTCCCAGGGGGGCATCCCAAGGGGGGGTCAGTGAATTTTATCAGCGGCAAAGGATGAGACCCAAGTGGGATTGAGAACTCCTGAAGCGTAGGTGGAGAAAGGGGGGGTCCAATAAATTATTTTAATGGATTACAATGATTGTCCCAGTAATAACTGAAGTCATCCAAACTTTATCTCCCCCTCAGCTCCTTTCCTCTCAGAATATTCATGCTGTATCAATACTAACCCATTTTTTTGTTTGGAAAAAATTAGAACATTTCTAAACCCGTTTCCCCCAGTGAACTTCCAATTTCTTGAATTCATAATCTTGATCCATAACAAATAAAGCGAGCCGTACGTCATCTTGATCTCCTTACTTTGTTGCGTCCAGTTCAGCGCTCCGATCTAGCAGCTCGCAGTCTGAACATGGAAACCAGCCTCGCCCACACAAAGTGTATTACGGTAAGAGAGGGTACAGCCACAAAAATGGTAGCCACTGAATGAATATAGATTTTAAATAAATTTTATTATGACCCAGAAATCTGTCTATGTTGAGAGCGTATAGTTTTTTTCTATTGAGGCTT
>JAUZNJ010034059.1:0-12888 GCA_034780135.1 Jordanella pulchra | reverse complement strand
TGTCTGTCTGTCTGTCTGTCTATCTATCTATCTATCTATCTATCTATCTATCTATCTATCTATCTATCTATCTATCTCTCTGTCTCTCTATCTCTCTGTCTCTTTGTCTCTCTGTCTGTCTGTTTCTCTAAATTTGTTCGAAGTTGTTAAATTCCTCCCCAGTTGAATCCTGACTTTATTTAACAAAGGGAAATGTGAGAAGCAGGCCAACGGGGAGGGAACATACTCATGGGTGCTCCTATCTATCAGAATGGACGAAAAGATGTTTGAACTACGGACTTTGAAGAACAGACAGGCTTTTGCAAGTAGTCCATGGTGCTTTGCAATTTGTATGATTTGTTGTAAGAAATGCACCGACTATTTTGCCAAAGTCAAGGATAATTTAACAAATATAAAAAAGAAAAACTGTGTGAGGATAGATCTAGGTGTCAATGATACAGTGAGTAAGATCCAGCTTATAATGCTATGTAGGTTTAAGTTTTCAGATCTGTTAGGGTATATTGATGGTAAAAGATCTTATATTAACCAAACAACTGTTTTATAAATGGCTATCAGTAAGCTATGGCAGTAGTTACCTGTTTATAACACCATAGATCAAAACTGAGAAAGTTTAATTGAAATCTTCAATCCTTTTTTGTAGTATTATGTTTTTTGACTAAATGTAAAAAGAAAAACATGCTATAAGCATTTTCCAGAGAGAATAAGTATCTAATCACAGCCAAAAATAAAGTTTGATTTAATTCTAGAGCCTTAAAGAATCCTTTTTAGTGTAGCATAATGAGGAAGCAAAAAATAAATCCCACATTTCTTAAATTTCTATTTTAAAACCAGAGTTAAACTTATTCGGAGCAATTTTCCATTGAGAAATGAGTCTGTCTAGTTTACTGTGTTTGTATGTGGCTTCATCTCATGCAAACACAGACACAACTCACAAACACATGCCTGATTAGTCAAAGTCATTAACCTAGTTTCTATAGAGAAAACTACCAACTTCTGTTAAAGGACACACTGGGAAAAAAAAACCAAGCCTAAACTTTGGGTTAGTTACACTCATTTAAAAAAAACAAAGACAAACTAACAGTGACTGCTAAAGTGATGGAAAAATGTGATGATTAATCTCTGTAGTCACACATTTCACCACAGTCTTCCTGAAAATCACTTCTTTCAACAGCATAGGACAAACCTGAAGCTTTGACTTTAGCAACAAACTAGTCTTATACCCCTTTAAAATAAAGTGATGTATTCTAAAGCTAACCATGTGAGATTTCCTTACCCAGGTGGACACTGAGGCTCCTTGACCTCATTTGCCTCCTTCTCCCAGAGTCTGCCTCCTGTTGAGTAAGAAAAAACATATCAGTTACAATATTTATGCTAGTTTTAATTTTTAAAAAATATTTTCAAAAACAATTACCATCAGTTGAGCAACACAAAAGCAGTGTTTCCAACAATATACTTCATATCTTCTATAAGAGAGTGTGATCTCTGCCAGGTAACAGCATCAGAACAACTAAAGGAGTAAATAAAGGACTCAAAAAGCCAATAAAGAAAGTTGGCTCTGTTCTAGCATCTTGAACTGTTGGATACGATTTTGCAAAGAAGAATTCATCATAAGATGAGGAACGTTATGGAGAACAGTGAGCATTGTTTTCAGGCTTTTCCAGATCGGAAAAAGACAGACAGCTACAGAAAATCCTTCTTGCCTACAACTACTGCATCAACACCTTTAACTTGTTGAAAAAGAAATGTTACCACATTTAACTTCTCTTTGGTATCAATAAGGTATTTATGAATTACATAAAAATAAATTCTAATGCCCTCTTCACTTTTGTTTTACCTTTAGTTAATATGAGTAAAGAAAGATTAAAATAATTCTTAGATAAACTGGAATCTACAATAAAACTATGAAGTGTTTTAGAAAACACAAAGAAGAAAGTAGTCTTTTGATAATGGATTTTTTTCACAGATTCCTTCACACTCCGTTGGTCCAAATAAGGGGGAAGTTTGCCAAAAATTGGAGTATTGAATCAGTTATATCTTCAAATGAGTCGTCTAAACCCTCCTAGATACCAATTGGCTTTGGTGGACCCTATCATAAGATCGGTCCCTGGACAGCAGAGCCTCCAGAATTACAGGGCTTCTAAAACGACTTTGGCAACAAAAGCTGCATTGCATTGCAATCGGTGTTCAAGTAAAGTAAGTTAATAGTATCTCATAAATATAAGCCCTGAAGAAAAAGAAGCATCAAAAGCTTTGTAATAAGTGAAAGTGCACCTTGAGTAAATTTCTGAGTAATCCAGCACTATTTTAAAACCTAATTTGACTGATGAGTCTTACAACTGCCTTTTTATCATTCAAAATGATCTGGATAGAAAAAGACTTATCTGGATTTAGAAAGTCAGAAAGTTTGTCCAGGATATCTGTTTCCTATTTTTAACAAAAAGCCAGGCCAATTTTTTTTATGCAACTGTTGAGCAAAAACAGGCTTTACAGGAAAAAGGAAAGTGGGAACACAAATGATCTGGATATCTGGGCTATGGAAAGACTTATCTGGAGTTAGAAAGTCAAAAAAGTTTTCTGGTATAGTGGTTTCCTATCTCCTTATGTTAAATCACCCGTACTTACATAATTATTTAAGATAATTTATGTCTCCATAAAATACCACTTCTTCTTATAGTTCATACAGCCTGAACAGCTATGATTTTAAAAATTCAGTGACCAAACCTTTATTAACTTAGAGTTTGTCAACATGTGTGAAATCTAACAAACAAAAAGTCAAAGATGAAACACCTACGTCACAATAGATTGAAAGGGATGTATAAATGTTGGTCAGATAGCTTTTTAGCAACGTATACATGGTAAAATACTTTCTGTTTGCAGTATTATTATGTTCTCCTTTGGATTAAGTTAACTTTAATGTGATAAAATAGTTTTAATGCATTTAAAACCCACTTTAAGCTAATTTATTGTTTTCAATTAATCTATTTAGTTTCACTCTTACAAAGATGATACTCTGATTTATTTCCAGTTGAAGCACAATCTGTTTTTTTTTACTTCAACCATTGTTTGACCTTCTTACGGAGGTAAAAGCTTGAATGGCTCCAAGTGTTCTAAACTTCAATGAAAATAAAACTGAAGCTCTGATTTTTGGTGGAAATCGTCCCCTTCTGATGTCGTTGCCCTCGAGCAGCTTTTAAAACCTCGTGAAAAATCTGGGAGTAATTCTTGATTCTGGTCTTAATCGTGAGAAACTCGATTCTCTGGCTTACGTTAACATTCTTTGTATGTTAGTGTAAGCCAGGCCAGCCTCTCAGTACAAAGCAGAATGCTGCAGCTCATCTCCTAACACGAACAAAGAAGTGTGAACATATCTCACCAGTAATTGTTTCTTTTCACTGACTCCCCATTAGTTTAGAATTGATTTTAAGGTTTTATTGTTGACCTATGAGGCACCTGCATATTTGTTTGATCATGTGCCCCCTACATCTCCCCTAGATCTAATGTCCTATTTGTATTTAGTAGTTCCAAGGTCCAGGATCATCCTCAGAGGTGATTGTGCCTTTTCAGCTGCAGCTCCTAAACAACACTCTGCTCCTTCATATTAGACCGACTTCAACTCTTGGTACTCTGGCATTTATTCAGTGTTAGAGGGTTTTTTTAATCTTCCATTTTGCATATTGTTTCTATTTTGTTTCATGTTTGAATTATCTTTCTGTGTGTTGTTTTTAAATGTTATTGCTTTGGGGAGAGCCAACACAAACAGTCACAAGACAGAAACACCAACCCATGTTGCTGAAGCGAATACTCAGTCCATATTATCTGCAGCTTGGTCATGTGAAGCACCAGTCTGCAGCATGTAATAGCAATGTTTCCATCCAGTGGGTAAAATATCTTTTAAATAAAGTTTTACAATGGTTCTGGAAAGATAAACACACATTAAGCACATGGTTGGTTTGGTGTCATAATTTTTGTTGCTGTTAATTTTAGATTTCTGGAATATTTGCTCATTGAAAAAAAAAATACATAAAAAAACTATTAAAAATACTTAAATCCTTTTATAAATTCCAAAAATCTTTTTGGTCACTTATTTAACTAGCATCTGTGATTCTGCTGAGAAAGCTTGTTTCCTGTTGAGATCAAGAAAACTGAGTTTTTAATCTTAGAGTATTTTTCTGCCTTTAATTATTTTGTCATTTTCTATACCATGGCATTGAAAATTATATGGATTTTCGAATATTTACCTGGGTATTGATCTTAAGTCTTAACAACCTTGCAATAAACTTAAAACCTATAAAAACCTCACAGTTTCAAGGTCTTTCCCATAGACAGAATGACACCAGTCTGACACCAGACCTACTCCTTCACCTTTTCCAAAAACTACAACATTTGTCAAACGCATCAGTGACATGACATGTAACAGAATAGTCTTAACATGCTGGTGACAAGCCCCCCCCCCCCCCCTGGCTTGAGGTCAGCAATGTGGTTTGGAGCAAACACAGAATGGCAGTGTCTCAAGAGAATAATTCATTGTGACTTTTTAAAGTGTAGGGGAACCTACACTCAGCATTTTATGCAACACAATGACTCCATTTGTAAAGGAGGCTCCGATTTGTTAAATTCCTCTTACAAGTTTTTTAATTTTTGTCTGATTATGAGTGTATGCAGCTTTACACAAATAACAAAATTCAAATTTTTCTTTGATGCCAGTAAAGGTTTTTCAATTCATTCGATTCCAAAATCGACATCGTTCAAGATGTGCAAAAACAAAAGATGTAGAAGACAGCACGTAAACACGAAACTGGCTGGGTGGAAAATCTGACCTTTTTATGGCTTTCAAGTCAGGCAGGCAGGAAAAACATGAGGAAAAGCTACCACAGAGGAAAGGAGCACCCCGCCCCAGAGGACCACTGCCCACATTCACTGCGACTGTCTCAGAAAACCAGAAGGCATATTTTAGCAAAGCAGTGTACAATGAAGAGCATACCAAAGAGCACACTGTCTCTGCTGCCCACACTTAACCAAACTATAGCTGCTCAAAACATTCCTCTTTCATGGAAAAAAGGGCAGTAATAAAAGGTTTTGCATACATGGATGCAAAAAAACACGACTACTCAATGGATAACTTGAGACTGTATTCCCAAGAGGGGTCATATGCACTTCTAGCCCATTAGTAACCTGACCCAGCTTCCCATCGTCTCCAAATACACCCTGTGTGAGTTTCTATTGGATGCACTGTGGGACTTTTTCAGGATTACCTTTACATACTTTCACTTTCAGAAATCTCACAGCAACTTTGATGCTCTTAAAATCCTATCCAGGATCCTGAACATTTTATTCTACAAACTACTTTATTTAATAACATGAAAGCTGGTGTCATGCAATCTGTGGAAAAGAAAGTAAATCAAAGTTGAGCCAATTCTGAACCCCCTTGGCTTAGAAGAGGGAAAATCAAAAACATGTTGATGCCTGTATGTGGTATGTCAATAACGGAACAAAAACCAGAGTGTGTATTTATACTAAAAAGTTGCATAGTAACCATCTGATCTCTATCTAATAATCCCACAAATCTGTTACTGTTTGTGTGTTCTTTATGCGTTTATAGAAATCCGGCAGCCAGTGATAGAGTTAATTTCCCTGAAAAAAAAGGGTTAAATGCAGAGTCATTTAAAGTACAGCTGGAAATTATTAACAGTGCTTCGCTTTCCCTGTGTTTTTCTAAGGCAGAGCTATAAAACTACAGAAAACTCTTCACAGGCTACCTCATATCAAAAGAAAAATACAAATACATTGCTGCTCTCTGCCTTTTCTTTATATCTTCCTGAAGCCTAAAGTGCTAGCATCTGTATGAAGCCTCTTTTAGATTTCTAAAGAGATGTTCAATTACATTAAAGTTGTGTGTCTGGCTGGGCCACTCAAAGAAATCCACATATTTCTCTTGAAGCCACTCGTTTGATATCTACTCTCTGCTTTTGGTCATTGCTGTAAAATAAATTGTTATCATAGGCCGAGTTTCTTTTAGATCTGAGGCAAATTTACTTGTAGAATCTCTAATTATTAGCCAGCTATCATTTTACATCTAATGCAGACAGCTCAGTTGCTGCAGCAAAACCAAAAATAAACACACCATGAAACCGCCATCCCCATGCTTTTAGCATTCATTGCGTTGCCTGTGATATATTATGTGCTGCTCCATTACAGATTGTTTTTAATTAACTGAAACTACCACCAGATGGACTTTAGCAAAGTTGTAGAAATATTAATACTGAAGTTTTAACTAATTAATATATTGTGTCAAAACCTGAGTTTTAGGTATATAAGGAAAAGATCTGAAGGTATTTTTTCAGTCATTCTAAATTATACTTGAGGAATTCACTACAATCTGTCAAATATTTGGCAGAGGACTGATAAAAAACCTAACAAATAATTTTTGGGACAAAAATGAACCCTTCAAAATGACTCCAGATGTACTGTAGTGGTTCTAATATTCTGTTTACTTTTTTTTTTTTATTTAAAGAATGTTTATTGGTGAACAACATATTTCACAAATGCTTTGCTTTTTTTTTGTGAATGTTACCTTTTGCAAATTTGCAGAAATGAATGTGGATCCCAAACAAGAATCTCAAAAACAACAATAAACAGGAAAAAAAACAGAGGTAAAACAAATTAACATAATGTGGCATTTAAAATCCACAAAATTATTTCATGTTAAGCTTGTAAGTGACTTTTTCCACTGTTTAAATATTTTCAATGATGGACAGCCGCTCAACATATGTTGGTGTCTTAAGCCAGTTTTTGGATATAGTTTTTCTTGTAGCTGCCAAGCTAACCTTTTGTTTTACTTTTATTTTATCTAGTGATAAACTGCAGGTTTCCTCTCGATCAACCTATTTAAATTCTTCAATATTCAAAATTCAGAATAAACCAGCCAAACACTGTCTGTATTTTTAAAGTCTCTAAATTTTGTAACAATTGCTTTAGTTCCAGTTGTTATGAAGCAAGTCTGACTATTTTTACTGTCCTCTATTCTCTGTCCTCCCAGTATTGCCTCCTGACCCCTAATTCACACAGACCTCTTCTTCCTCCGTTCCATTACAGAAGGTTTTCGAGTCAGTGTGGAAATTCCACTGTTGCACTGCTACATGACGCACAGTTCCCCTCCGTCGTCCATCAGATATATGGATCGAGTTTATTTGCAAAACCCAATGAGCCACACAGGAAGTCAGACAAGGGGAGAGTAAAGCCCATACGATAAAGTTTAAAACAAACAATTCTTCTCTTAATCATCATCCTCTCTATTCCTCTGGTCACTGTGGCTATAGGTTCAATTCATAATACTTATAATCTACTGATTTAAAACCTTCTTTCCTATAGAAGTGGGGTAATGATTTTTGTGTTATTTGTTTGTAATAAACAAAAAACATCATTTCTGAATCCTAATATGAGTTATTTCCATATGTTTCAGTTCAGTTCCAGGCTCAGAAAATTAAAGTGTTTTTATGTTGTCTCAAAGTCTGCAAATTGTGTTGGGAGCTCTGGAAATGTCTGAAACTCTTGGAGAAGCGGAAGGAAGTCAGCAATAAACTGTAAGGGATTTAAAAAGTGAGATAATCTGAAAACAAACAAGCAGGGGCATTTATATAAAAGGGTTTCTTTGGTTTCATCGCATGAATATAGCTGCTAAGAAAGAATTATCAATCAAATCATTACAATCATTCTTGGGTCAGTTTATCTGTGCAACTGATTATATTAGAATTAGAAAATCAATAAAAATACCTAAAATAACTCATCAATGAGTTTCTAAGCTGACTTGTTTGTGTGGATAAAATGTTTTCTCTTGGCACACCGTCATGAATATTAAAGTTGCCACTTTCTACTTGTAAAGACATGCACCTTTTTCAGCTGTAAGAATGAAGCTCTGTAGGTCTCAGGAAATTTTAAGATTCCTGAAACTTTGCTTTGGCAAAGTGGTTCCCAACTCCTGCTCCTCAGGGACCCCTGACCTTCATGTTTTAGATAATCAGTGTGTTCGGATTCGTTGGCTGCGTCCTGCAGAGGCCGGATTTGTCGGCCGGTTACGTCATAGCATGGCGCCTCGGCCTGTTCAGATTGGATGTTTCCATCTCATGCAGTTGACCAATACAGCCTTCTTTTAGCTTGTTTTGATAACGGTTCCCGTGTATCCTATGCACCCTTGGTTTTCCCGTGGTTCATTGCGAGTTAAAGAAAGCTGTCTGCTTTGGACTCAGAGGAGAAGGGAAACTGACGATGATCATACAACATATCCATTATATTAAGTATGTTTACCAAACACACAGGCTTTGATTTGGTGTTCTGATTTTTGAGCATAACTAGATGGTAAACAGAAGTATATAGAGCCCTGAGGAATCCTGCAGAAAATAAAAAAACATTTTTCACAAGTGACACAGATCTATAATTATAAAGATCTGCTGATTAACTGCATTGAAAGTGGCATTTAGATCCATAACTGAGAACAATAAGCTCATCAGAATCTTGAGCTGCTTGAAAAAAAATATGTTTTTATCAAAACAACATTTAATGGTTATTGCTCTGCATGTACCTCTCTGAGGAGGATTTAGACAAGTTTTCTTTGAAAGTCATATTCGCAAAGAGATTTTAACAGCTGCAGGAATTAGGAACCGTTAGGAGTACCAACAATGCAATGCTGTAAAAACACCCTTTCAAATGTTTTCATAAAAAGCATTATGTATAGTTAAAAGTACTGATTTGTTTCTTTTTTTTAATGTGAGGCTTACCTGTGCTCTTTCCGCCGTTTTTTAGAAAAATCACCACAGCCAGAATGACGATCAGCAGGCACAGCAGGAGAAACTGGAGAAAGACAAGAGATTGCTGTTTGTGTCACCAGAATAAAGATTTCATAAAGCAAGTGTTCAACTCTGGGATCAGCAAACTCAAAATCACTCTACAGGATACAAATTAAAGCTGTCAAAATAAAACTGGATCTGTTACTTTCATCTTATCTGTTCATGTATGACAACTACAAAATGGAACAGCAACCCTAAACCTGTTGCAAGCGAGAACATGATGTGAAAACAAGTTGACATTTTCATTAATGTGGCTTTTCGCTAAGCTGCACTTTGAACCAATGGTGAATTAAATACATTTCCACTCTCAAAGTATCATCCCTAAAGGGCAAAGATGGAAAAACTAATAAACTGAAAAGATTAACAATATTAATTTGCTAGTTGCTGTTTAGAGACTTTAACAATGTCAATATGTGCATAAATGTCTGTTAATGTATTTCTTTTACTTGGGGTAGGGGGGTTATCGAGCCATACAACTTGGTAAAATTTTAAAACAAGTAACAAGTTGCCATAAAAAAATATATGCTGAGTCCCTGACTATGCTTCTAACACCACTATGCTTTATAGCTACTTTACTGCTCTTCTACTGGTAATTTCTCCATAAATCCTATAAGCAAATGTGTTGTCATTGCTCTACAACTGTCAAATTGTTCCCTGTTCTTGTTTTAAAAGCAACTGGATTTTTTTATTTAGCTGAACTTTATTCTCTCTGATCCAAATCGCTAAAAAGTTTTCCTGAAAATTCTGTACTGCTAAGGTTCTGTCTGCTCAGGAGGGTGAGGGGTTTGCAGTTAGACGGGCGTTTCAAAGAAAACACATTTTGTTTATGGAGAGATGGGGGCGTTCTGCACAGTCGTCACTGACAGCAACGCCTAAAACAGACCCTCAGTGGTTATTGTGGTTGTTTACTTACTATGGAGTCTGAGACAGTCTGTTTGGCATCTACTGTGTTGCTCAAATTAAATGTTACTTGTGAGAAGTTAAATTTACGTTTTTATTTTTTACTTTGATCATCCTGTTCCCACTTTGTTGAAAGTGTCATTTTAAATTCCTTCTCATTAAATCATGCAGCACATTCCACAGGAACAGATTTAAATAAATATTATAAGTTTTACTGTGGAAAGAAATGGCCAAATATGGAAATAAATGGTCATGAAACAAGCGAGAAAAATATTAGCATTATTTCACATACTATCCAAGGTTCAGTTGCGGGGAGAAATGTTAGGAAAAGCTCCCTCACCAATTTCATCAAATGTGAGCCTATATAAGAAAAAGCTACCCATTTATTTTATTTCTACAAGGTATGATGGAAAAAGCGCTTTATTGCTATAGATTTCTTTATTGCTTGTGTGCTAAAAGCATGAGAAGTTTCAAAAGCAGGATTTGAGTAATCATTAAGCACAAGATATTCTTTTATTGTGATTCACACACATCTGGTATGTGTGCCTGCTTTCTGAGGTGTCTGATGTCTTTTATTTCGTTTAGAGATAGGTGAACAGGCAGGAAACCTGGAAAGGCTTAACTGAAAGCACCACATGTGGTCTTTGTGGGAAGTAAAAGTACACAGTTTGTCTCGTGCAAACCTACAAGTCTGACTCTAAATGATACTTTACTGTTTTGGTTCATCAAAATCTCTAGTTTAGGCTATCATTGTAAAGAAAAGTTATATAGTTAAAGTGAAGTCCACTTTGAAAATGAACACCACAAAAAACTTAGAGATTCCCTGTCAGACTTATTGGGATAATCATTCCTCTTACTAGGATAAAGATTAGACGTGATGTTTTATCCATGGAAAAACATTACTGTTACTTATTTTCATAGCCTTAAAGTATTTCTGCTACAAACATATGCATTGTCATGGAGCATTGCAATGTCTAGACTCTGCTGCAGTGCCAAGCAGACATCTGGTATTTCTGTGGTTTAGAGTTGCAGCTCGAAATAAATAACAAATGGGTTCAGTTTATAATTTACACATGAGACGGATAGCATCCATTTTTAATCACAAGCTTAGTATTTTAGGATGAAAAACAGATTTATTTATGTATCTCTTTATCTTGTCATAGCTACATAAAACATCTTAGAGCTGATTTTTTTCCTCTTTTAGTTTTTTTTGACTACGCTTTTACTCCTCCAAACCTAATGCTGATTTTGCCTCTACTCAGAGTGGCCGTGCTTGGTCTCTGCTTAATAATAAAGTGGGCTATTTTAAGAAACCTTCAACTCTGGGAATAGAAGACCCTTTCAGTTGAACTCAAATGTCTAATCCAGGTTAAGCAGCAACCCTTAAAGTTTCATGCATAGCTAACCTTGTTATGTGCTTCATCAGCAGTTTTTAAACTGTCAACACAAATGAAAAATATGTTCTGTATTTAAGCAAATTGCAGTAACACATATATTCACACTGGGATCTAAAAGTTCAATCCAAAATATTGCTTTATGTACTAATGCTATTGTTCTGTATTTACATTTCTTATAGCATATGAATTTACACATTAAATACTAGTTGATACTCTGATTTTTACAATAACAACCACAAATGTGATAAAACAAATTTATTTTTTATGCTATTCCACATTTAGTGAGTAAAATAAGATATTTTGGGTGCTTTGAGGACTCTACTAATTTCTATTTATAGAAGGAGAACAAAGCTCCAGGTTCCCTGATGAACATATATTTGATTCCAATCCAAAATGAATGCATTACTATTTATAGTACGCAACGGCTTGACAAGTAATGTCATGTTTTTATTAAAGCTACACAAATCGTTTTATTTTGGGGGGATTTTATATAATAAACCCGCACAAAATAGTGCATAGTCATGTAAAATTGAATGAGGCGTGATTTTCCATCATTGTGTTCACTGCTCTTTCAAAATAGCTTAAATCAGCCAGATTTGAAGGCCAATATCTGGAAGCACTCGTTTCTAAGGCTTTTCATTGAGTCTTATTTAAATTAAGGTTGACTTCAAATGCATGACAATGATTTGATTCAAACCGGTCCTCAAGGGCTGCTGTCCTACAAGTTTTAGAGATTTCCCTGCTTCAGCACAGCTGATATCCATTGATAACTAATTAATAGGCTTTTGCTGAACTGGATTCACCTGAATCAGCTGTGCTGAAGCCGAGAAACATTTGGAACCTGTAGGACAGCGGCCCTTGAGGACATGCTTGATCTAAACCAATCCAATTCTGACATTTGTTTTTTCAGGGTTACCCTTTATTTAACTAAATTCCTCCTGTTTCCCGAGCCCTGCTTAACCACCACCATGGAGCAGTGAGCATCGTTAGTTCGGAAAAGCTGTACATGGATGCAAGTAACTTTAATTTTGTTATCAGTCTGATCAGAGGTTTTTCCATGTGTCTGCTATGTTCCTTGTTTGCTGCATAGCAAATTATATCCAGAATTCCTAATGATTTTCAATGTCTTTGTGTGACTCTTCTCTAAAGGTCAGATCTGAAGAGAGCCTGAATGATAATTATCCAGATGGGTGATTCTCCTAGCTCAGCACCTCTGTAGCTCTCTAGGCTGCTTCTGCTTGGAAATCATAGGGACAGCAATGTGTTGGTTAAATGCTGCTTTTGTTTCCCTGTTTAAACAACCATGTGTGATAAAAAGTGAAAAATTGTTTCATCTTCTCACCAAGCTTTCTTGCTGTGTTCCTTGCTACTCATGGTGCCGTTTGTGCACAAACGCTGTCTAAAACATCACTCTGGTCTTTGCAGACCCGTGGGATTTATTATGACTTCAAGTTACACATCGAATTTCATTCACCCATTAGATGACATTTAAAGGCAGTTGGTTGTGCTTATATTTATCTACATATATCAGAAAAAAGTGGGCCGAATTTTGATTTTAATTTGTAAAAACAAAAATTCCTTTCTATTCCACAATTGTGCACCACTTTATTTTGGTCAATCACTTATCATCCCTGTTAGGTGATGGGATGTGGAAAAATTCAAAGGATATATCAGCGCATTCTCACTCCCAACTCGTCATATACTGACGCTTGGGCATGTCCCCTCAGCGTCACATATTGACGCGTCAGGTA
>JAUZNJ010034058.1:0-12890 GCA_034780135.1 Jordanella pulchra | reverse complement strand
GCATGCTTGGTGTGAGGGATTGCTGTCGAGTCAATGATTCGATGCAATCAGCTGGTTTTCCTTAGATAGAAAACTTTGAACCAAGGTGACTGTGATTTGATTGAATTGTGTCTGTAAAGAGCATTGGGATAGCATGTAGTGTGATTTGATGCTATTATGCTACATATGCTGAATATAAACCTGAAAAATCACTGAATATATCTCAAATTAAGGTAACATATGGATCAAAACTTACCCACAATACCCAAAACATTTGTGGAAACTGTTTACCTTAAAGTTTTTAAATAAATAAGTCAGAATATCTAAGCTTGAAATACTTACATTTTTTATGAAATGAAAGAGCGAAATAAAATATTTCTCTATAGACTTCTAACAAAGTATTAAAAACGCTTATTGGACCTAATATGATATCTTGAAGAAATAATATCTTGGTTCAAAAATAATAAAAACTAAAAACCTGATATAAAAATAATTCTATAAATTATGGTATTTCTTTATCAGAAAATCAATCTGCAGATTTAAGGATATGATTTTTTCCTTGTGCTTCATCTATTAGTCCAAGTCCTAAATGTAATTATTGACGATTAAATGATTTACTGTCTAGTTCATTGATAATTGCCTAAACAATAAAATAAGGTCACACAACCTTTTTTTTTTAGAATTTTTAGCAAGATTTCTTATATTCTAAATACTGATCAGTATACAGTTGCAAGACTACAGTAACCTGCTGTTTGACTTGAAGTAGTTTGAGAAAACTTTACTCTCTACCAGCCTCCACACAGTCTAAGCTCAGTACTTCATCTACCTCCCCTCTTTTAGCCACTTAAAGAGAAGTTGCCTTTCACCGTAGCAACATCCTTCTCCTTCTCCATCTTTCATTTCCTGTTGTGTGCTCCTGAGAGGTTCCCTTTATGTGCGTCCATCTTTAGACCATTGCTCAAAGTAAACAGCACTGCTGCAGCTCAAACAGTTGCATACGCGTGCGCGTGCGTGCAAGAGAGAGAGACAGAGAGAGAGAGACAGAGAGAGACACAGATAGAGAGAAAGTACAAGTTGGAGCACCAGGAAGGAGGCAGTGAGAGGGTGAAGGAAGGAGGAGTGAGGTGTGTTTGTGAACAATCCGTAATGCGTGTAAATTACATATGCACAAAAGCTGTTCAATACAAAAAAGTGCAAACCTGAAAACAAAAATTCACTCATCGTTTTGGAAAAAGGGTAAGAAATATAATTCCCTACCACCTGCTCATAAAGGACTTGATCAGAGATGGGCAACGTGGTGTCCTGCAACATTAAGATGTGTCCTTGATTCAGAACATTTGAATCAAAAGGCTAAATTACATCCCTAGTTTTAGGGTTTTCCAGACTCCTGATTATCATCTTATCACTTAAGTCTAACGTGTTAGAGCAGAGAACTATCTGAATGTGAAAGGACAACAGCCCTACAGGAATGAGTTGTCCATACCTGGACTAGACCATATAAATGACTGAAAATTAATGTCTATTGACCTTGTCAACGGTCTTTGGATCTTTTCAAACACTTAATCTCTCTAAGCATCATGTTTTTGTCTTTAAAAAAGCTCCGCTCCTTTGGTGACCTTCTCACTGTAATGGTCTGCAGAGCATCACGTGTCTCATTCATGTGTTACTTGCTTGACATTTCGAAAGCAACTGATGTGCCCAACGGGGACAACACTTCACTCGCCTCACGGCATCATCAACTAGAAGCATCTTCTATCTGGTGCTTGCCTGTTTTAACTCAACATGGTGACCTGGATTTTACTGATTGAGTCATGGTACTTTATCAATTATGGAAAGCTAGAGAAAAGCATCATTGTCCCTGGGTCAAGAGATGCAAGCAGTTGGTGTAGTTTAGGAGTTAGGGCTGGATCATGGTTGTCTCCAGCGGTACTTCCATCTGACCAGAACCCAGAGCTGTTATCCTAATTGGGGGAGGTTCGCCCAGGAATCAGAAATAAGACAAGGAGGGGCCCTGGGACTCAGACAGGAGCAGTGCGAAGTCAGAGCAAGAGACCAGGGAAAGGTTGCGGCAGGATGGGAGCAGCTCATGGAGGATAACAGGGGTGTAGCCTAAGCAAAAACCCCTATGGATCCGAAACAACCAGACAAAGCTCAGAGGAATGTCTTTACAGTGTCAGTAACGCTAACGGTTATTCAAGCTCTGCTGCTATGCATCATTGTGGACCATAAATGTTTATCCAACATCATCTGCTGCACTGCGTAACTCTTGGTCTTTAATTGCATTTGAGGTCATTCTTAGATCTTAGTTTTCTTCTTTTCTTTTGACTTCATGAAACTTTTGTAGCCAATAGCACTTGGATTAGCATGCCTTTGAATGTACTGGGTCTAATGAGGAGTAGATTGACATTGTTAATTTATCTTTTAGTAAATGTTAAACAGAGTCAATTCATACCTTTTTAAGTCTGGCTACAGAAGCCTATGACCTACCGGTGGTAAATGCAATGCAGTCTGAAAACAAGGCATGTCTGTCCTTTAGCAGTCTAACTTACTGCTGCAGAGGACATTTTTTAAGAAAGGGTCTGTCACATTGAAAGGCCACAAAACACCAACTGAAGCTTAGAACAGTAGATTTTCCCGCACAACATTTGTTTGACAGGAAATTATTATTATCTATGAACTTGGCTACTACCACAGCTACTACGCTCTGTGAGTAGCTGAGGTTTTATTGCCCATCAAACTGCATAAAATGTTGTTATTAGGAGAATAAATTTGCTCCCTGGAAATGCCCATTAAATAAAACAACAACTCACATTCATCACTACAAAGTGAAGCGTTGTCCAGTGGTTGTGTGTGTCTATCAGCTATGTTCCAATGAGTAAAATCAAGGAAATAATGAAGAAGAAAAAGTTCTGTGACCAGCAGCTTTAAAAGCCGTCATCAGACCAGGGATGAGTTTGTGTTCTATTCCAACATCTCAGTACATGAGTTTTTATCTGCAGGCTGAGAGAAAATGTTAAAAGAAAAGACAGGAAGCTGCAACATAAAATAAACCATTAGTTTTACTGTTCAGCTTTTCAATACCCTAACAATCAAAATAATGAATTTGACCAACTAGGAACATTTACGGTGGCCGGGAGGTTTAAAACAACTTGACAAGTTCCAGAAGAAATTTTCCTTTATAGAAAATTGATTTACATTTTACATAGCAAATTAACAATGCACCAAACACATTTGCTAGTTCAAAATAAACAGCATTTGAGAAAGTTGATTAAAAGAACTTTAAACACTTTGACAAGTCCAAAAACAAATTAACATTTTAAGAAAATAAATTCACAATGCACAAAACACTTTTAAAATTTCAGAACAAAAACAACTTTAAGAAAACAAATTAAAAACACTCAAAACACTTTTACAAGTCCCAAAACAAATTACCATTTCACAAAACCAACTAGAAAGAGTATGTACTAAGACTGAGGCTGACCCGGGAGCAGTAATGGAAGCGGTCATTTCGACTGGAAATGGACCGAGTGGCATTTTGCCTGTTTTTTGGGGAACATATGAGTCTCTTAACGCAGTTTTGTTTTTCGTGTGGTCGGTCCTTAGAGTTTTAAATGCTACAGAACAGACAGGCGGACAAAAGGCACAGGAGAAGACCCGACAGGCGGACAAAGCTGGACAAAGTAAGCGCAGCTTAACACTAGCTATGAAAACGGTTAGTGGTATTGGTTAGGTGATTTAGTTTTTTGAGACAGAGCTTTGTTCATTTCAGCACACAAATCATGTCCGTCATATTAATAGTTCCTAGAATACCAAAACTCAAGTCCGAAGAGTGTCAGTTATTTAACTATGGGCCTAAGGGAAGACATCAGGCTAAATACGAAAACATGTGCAGGTAAGTTGTGCAGCACTGATCCTGTAATCAATATTGGACTGTGACTTGACTCACTGAGTCTGATGGCTTAAAGTAAACCATGGAGGGACATCACATTCTGCATAGAAACACACATGTTTGCATAGTCTTTAATTTTGCTTTTGTTTGATACATAAAATGTATGTCATGTTTGTCATAGATAAACATTGGATTGATGGCACCGAGTGTAACTGATTTGAAACTGTACAAGGAAAAAGGGTACACCAGAAGGATAGTATATCCTGTTGTATCCAGACTTCATGCCATGTGTACTGATTATCTGTCACTGTGACAGACGTTTGTGTGCGACATCCCCACAGCTGTGCAACAGTCTGGTCCTTTTGTAGATTCAAAAATGGTCTTTTGGCCCTTTAGTTCCTGAATGCTTTACAGCAACATTCTGCTTTGCTGACTCCTGTCCTGTGCCACTGTGAAAAGCGAGTGACTGGCTTTGAGCTTGAAAGACTCTTCAACCTCAACTCAGCCCTTCAGGGAGTAATAGGAGACTGAAAGCAAGTCAAACCATGGCCTACTGGGCTGATTATCTCTTAGATTGTTAAGGTTTGTGAGTGTTTTTTTGTACCAACTTGGAAAACTTTTTTACTTTAGTATAACAACAAAATGAATTTATTTACAGAAGACAAGGCTGCTGTGTCTATGGAAAACATTTTGATGTTTGCAACCGGGTTCACATCTCTTCCCCCATCTGGCTTGGAACCGTCGCCTCAGATTGAGTTTCTAGATGACTCCAATGGTGAACACATGTTCAAAACCTGTTGAAATTCACACTCCTAGAACCATACAGGGTTTTTAAATCACAAATGGACTTTGGAATTCAAAATAGTCCAGGATTTGGTTGTCTATAAACCATATAGCTGGATAAGTGTTACAGCCATGTTTTTCGAACTTGGTTCTCAAACCATACCACTCTGCATGTCTTAGATTAGGGATCCTCAAATCCATATCTCAAGGGCTGGTGTCCGGGAGCTTCTGGATGTTTCTATTCAATTCACCACAATCCTCTGATTCAGGTATGTTAAAACAGCAAAAGGTCTTAAACATGCAGGGGTATTGTGGCTTGAGGACCCAAAATTGATAATCACTGCTCAGAACCTGGACTTTAAAATGTTTGTTCTTTGTTGATATTGAGAGCCATTTACGTTGTAGTTCTTTAGTCTAAATGCTTTTAAAATGTGGCAAGTTAGTACGGTTTTTGTTTTTTCTCTCTCTCTTTGACAGCATTTGGAACAAGGTTTATTCCATTTTAATTTATTCTCCACTTTTAAATGTGGAAGCTGTTGGTAGCAAATACTGTACATGTTCCACCATCATAAAAATAAACTTTTCTTCAATTCATAGCTCAGAAATTTCTTTCAGATTCAGATACAGTTCAGTTGAGGAACGCCAATTTTCTGGGTTCTGTAAATGATTGTTCCAGTTGGGTCTGTTCTAGTTGGGTCCATAAAGTCTGCAAAATGCTCTATCCAGAAGTGACACCTATAAAATCAATAGGTGTTATTTTCTTTAATCCATATTTCAACAAGGGTCACCCGAAATTAAAGTACGAAGACCACTTACATTCCTTTTCTGAATATGGACCACCAGGACTCAATCCTCTGGTTGTTTGTGGACGAGCCATGCATGTGGCTGGATGCTCAAGAATAGCCGTCACTGTGGTGGTCACGCAGCATGCACTTAATTGCGGCCATTCTCCCATTCTCCGTGCAGCAACTGGTTCTCAGTCTCATGGGGATGACACCGAGGTTTCGGACACATGACAGGAAATAGTGAGCGATCACAGATAGGTCATTATTTGATGCTTCACTTACAAGCCACAGTACTTTAAGGGAAAATCCATCGATACATCCTGAAACAGCGAAGCCGAATGGCTTGAGTTTATCATATCCATCTATGTGCCATATATAGTTCAGTCCCATGGAGTGGTATGTTCTTCTTATAAACTTTCTGTTTGCTCTCCTCTCCCGCTCTTAGGGAATAAGCTCCCCAAGTAAATGTATTACATGATCCCTCCTCACTCACAGATTATATTTTTGTTTGAGTACCTGCCACATCATATGTTAGCCAAACAGCTGTCCAGGTCCACAAAGTTCCCATCGTGTTGCCCTAGTCATCCGTAGAAGAAAAATCCTTTCTGTAATATAATCCAGCCTCATTCAATTTGGCTACTCATGTGCACCACAAAACTGCCACTCAGTCCATAGCCAGTTGAAATGACCACTTCCAGGCTCGGTGTTAGTACATACCCTTTCTGGTTGATTTTCTGAAATGGTCATTTGTTTTTGGACTTATAAAAGTGTTTAGAGTGTTTTTTTTATTTGTTTTCTTAAAGTTTTTTTTGTTCTAAAATTTCAAAAGTGTTTTGAGCATTGTTAATTTGCTATGTAAAATGTAAATCAATTTTCTACAATGGAAATTTTGGAAACTTGTCAAGTTGTTTTGCACCTCCCGGCTACTGTAAACACTAGACCTGTCCCTGATAGCAACTAGCAGCTGTGGCTAAACGAAGCAATCTCCCTCAGTGATTTGGTTCCAATAGCAGCAGACTGAGAGGTTATGGAGTTTCTTGTAAAGACCAAAGTAAGCCATCTAGATTCAATCCAACATCAGTAACTAGAAATATGTCTTGTAAGGCTCGGATCTGTTTGGTTGGCTAACAAGTTAGTTCTGGTGTTTAAGGGGAGCTCAGACTCATTTAGTTCCAGATCCGATCCTCTCAAGTTATGGGAACGTTTTTGCATGGAGCATTGATACCATGTGCTGAATATAAACCTGAAAAATCACTAAATATATCTGAACATTTGGATTTAAAACTTAAATATTCTACCTTACTTACATGGAAACTTCGAGATAATTCTTCTTTAAAGGTTCAGTTTAGGCAATTGGACGTGAAGTTTTCTAGAAGATGTTTCACTTCTCATCCAAGAAGCTTCTTCAGTTTTGGCTGATGAACTCCAATATATCTGTGCGTCATGATTCTGTGAATCAGTCATGCTCTGATCATCCCCACCTGCTTAGCTCCCATCACTCTAATCAGCTCCACCTGCACATCGGCCTATATAACCCTCTTTTTTGACCAGAGTCTGGTGCCAGATTATTTCAAGCCCTACGGTGAGAATTTTCCAGCATTTTTTCTGCCTGCCTGCCTGTTACAACCTGTTACCCTTCAAGACCTGTTTTTGCCTGTTTCCCTGTGGATCTGTTTCTGTGCTTTCTGGTTCTGACCCTTGCCTCCTAGTTACTCAGATTCTGGATTTCGGACTGGATCTTTCTCTGACTTTTGATCTGCTGTTGCCAACCTCTGCTCCCATTACGACCCAGATTCTGGATTTCGAACTGGATTCTCTTCTGTCATCTGACCTCCCGGCTCTGACTTCTGCTCTCTTCAACCTTGATTAAGATCGCTCCCCTTGGTGCTGTTTGGAAGACTATCGGCTAAGCCGCCCTCCAGGAACAGTACCGCTCACATGCTGGATGGTCGGCCGCACCTCTGGACTCATCCTCCGTTCCAACTGAGGTCAGTAACCCTCACTCTCCTGCCTGCAAATCAGCTTGTCATCCTGGGGTGAACACTAACACTCATAATCTCTCTCCAGAAGAACCAGCTGCTGTGGCTGATCCCTGCTGCCGCTCCAGTTCATAATAGGTCACAAAAAATAATCTGTTAAACTTTTTCCGGTTGTCTCGTTTGAATTCTGGGTCCACAATTTTTCACCCGCCTGTTACAGATGCAGGAGAAAACAGGAATAAATAAACTGTAAGTGTGAAATAGAATAGGGGAGCGGTAAAAGAAACAAAAGGTGACTCTGATCCCTCCAACATATTGGCCAATAGAGTCTCCTGGATGGTCATTAAAGAGGTTCTAATGTGTCATTAGCTTAATTGTTAGAAGGGTTTCGGTCACACACCTCTTTAAAGGTTGGAGGTAATTGGTTTCCACAAACATTTTGAGTATTTTGAACTTACAGTGGGAAATACATGGACATGCTTACATTATTGGTATTATTTAGAACGATCGATGCCTCAACCTTGGGTGAGGGAAACCTCGGCTCATCTATATGATGGAGAAAATAGCGGACTTATCAGCCCTGAGTATTTTCTGTGGTCAAGTTTAAAGGTCATAAACCATCACAGGACCTTCTGGGAATGGAGTGCGTTGGACAAGCGCACCGTGTCTGTAAAAGCTTCTCCTTTCTGGGCTACAAGACTCATCACTTGTACTAACATGGTCCATCCTTTGCTGTATCCCTCCTGTCATCCTTGGGGTCAATTTGACCTCATTTAATGTTTATCATTCAAAAAATAGTGGTTCACTTTTTTTTACCTTCATATTTTGTGACTTTTTCTAATTTGATGAGGACTGATAAAGCATAACATTTTTGTAATAATATTTTTCGAATGTGATGAAAGCATAGTGCAAGCAATATTTATCTTCAGGGGTTAATTTGACCCCAAGCTGTTTTAGCTGTTAAAACTTGCCAGTCAGTGTGTGTGACCCAACATGAAGTTGTCCTCTATCTGAATCATTCCTCATTGTACTCTGAGTGTACTGCAATCTTTACCCTCTTGTTGAAAATGTCTTTGGAAAAGTTTACTGTCAAAGATGTTTTGAAACAGCTATTTGACAGTGAAAGTGACACTGGGGAGATTGTCTCTAATAAGAAAGGACAATGTTGAGGAGGAAAATCACTGATTTTCAAGAGGTTATTTATGTATATTTTTTATGTAACAAAAAAGCAAAGTGCCTGTGACAAAAACATGGTCAACAATATTCTGTAAATTAACATTTTTATCACTGGGGTCAAACTGACCCCATAGTTAACAGGTGGGGCGATAGGAGGGGTACACATCTACCCACGACCTTCCAGTCTGGGAAGCTCTCATTCAGATACAGAAATCATCCATGTTGTTTACTGCAGCCGTCAGTGGCCATGGTCGCCCAAACCTCTGATAGTAAACATCCAGCAGAGGATAAAGCAGCCTTTCTAAGCCCTAACAGAGCAGACAGAGTTTAATTCCAAATTAAAGTCATTTTAGGGCTGTTTTCTTAATAAAATTCACCCATATGACTCCTTCTAGCCTCCCAGAGTCCACATAATCACTGAGACTATTTCTCAATGCTTGTGAGCTATACTGCTCCGCTGCTATCATCATCCAGTCCCCAGAAGGCCCCCTTTAAACCCCCCAGCCCCCGTCAAGTGCTTACACAGGCTTCCCAGCCTTGGCAGGATATGACACACCATTAGCCAACTCTCCACGCTATAACACTTATTTAGAGACATCTGGAGCTAAAAATATTTAATGACTCCTTCCAGGTCCTGCATGGATTAAAAAACAGGGACCTGGTGAGTAAAAAAAAAAAGAAGGAGCTGAGAAGAGGGAGAATCCTGCCTAAAAGTCCACTGGTGACAGTACAGCCGTGGCTAATGTGATTCCCCTGCTGTGACTCATGAAGTAGATATATAAATATCACCCCCCCACCAACATGCAAACCCTCCCTGACTATGACACACTGATAGATGGAGCCTGAAACCCAGAAAATTCCTCTCCTCCCTCCTGAACTGTGGAGTTTTGTTTATCTTTCGCTGTGGAAGGTGCACACATGTCTCCCACACAGCTGTGGCACTGAGACGGAGAAGAACACCGAGGTGGGCTGGAGCCCTCTAAATTCCACAAAAACCTCAGGGGCAGTTTGTTTATGGGGAGCCTCTTCCTGCAGCTGTTAACACACTAAGCTTCCCGATGATTGCGGAGGACCAAAGAAATCCTAAGATGAAGATGTTTAGATGTGCAGCTGCCAGGCACAGCAAAGCTTAGACACAAGATATGTCTGTCCTTTGAGTCCAAAGGCTTTGAAAATCACCTGTTGCATCTGATTTTAGATTCTCTCTGACTTTAAGCTGAAGAACTGATCTAAATATGTATGAAAAGCAGCCAGAAGCTGCGTTGTTTATTGGGTGACTTCTGAGGTGAGCAACAACCTGCAACTTTATAAAAGTATCTAAGAGAAAGCTCCACTGTTAACATCATATAAAGAAGAGAAGATGCACAGATGGAAACCTCATCAAGGCTGCTCTTAAAGCTAACTGGATATAAATATGTAAAAAGACTTGAACCAGACAGAATATGCATGCCAGATTTCCACATCGACATCCCGTTTTTCTGAATGTTCAATCAGTTCATGGAGCTTCTCTATAAATATGATGCAGTAAAATCCTTTAACTGAGCCCCTAGATAACAGATATCTAATCCTTACCTGATCTTTTCCAGGTGCTTGAACTGCACAGCTGCTTCTTTGAGGGAAAAAAATGAAAACTATTAATATTTTTCTTTCCGATTCTCAATGTGCTTTCAATTTTCTCCATAAAACACAATGAAATAACGTGACTGAGTTAGAGAATATAGCTAAAACATTCTCTTACAGGAGGTATTTAAAAAGGCAATGAAGGTCAAGTGACTTTTTGAAATAAATCCATTAAACAATATCTTCTCTGAAGTTCAGATATTAATTCTTCCAATGAAAAATCTCAATCTGAAAGGTTTTTTGTTTTCAGCTGCAATTTTGCTTTTTGTTCCCTATTCAAAAAGCCTGGAAAATTTCAGTAGGTCTGAACTTTTCCAGGCTGTGAAAGCCACAGTTTATCATTAAGGAAAATATGAAAGATCTGCACATTATATCCTAACTGATGAACCATCTTTCAGTTCTTTACACTTTAATACTACATAGAGATAATTATGATGAAAAAAGCAAATATGAACATTCAGCCTTTTAACAGAAGTTCATAGGTAATTGTTGCACGTTTAGTGAGCAGCATATGAAGGTTATAATGGAAATTTGGCTGTTATTATATTAAGCTGAAGTTATTTTAGTCTAACAGACTTGGGCTGTGAAAGGAAACACCATCCATATGTCATCTAAAGCAAACCTTTCTCTAAATAGCACATAAACATTGACGGGAGCAGAACTCAGAGCTGATCAGAACCTGCACAGGAACAGTCCACTAAACTCTGGCGGCACAGCTGAGCGGAAGCCAGGGCTCACACCTGTAGCAACAGAGCATACAACGTGGGACAAATACAGACTGGACAGGTTGACAAACTAACGGCAACACTAATGACAAGGACTAATAACAAGGACCGGACGAGGATGCAGACTAACAAGTGGCAATAAATACACAGAGAGTAATTACAGAAACGAAAAACACCTGGGAACTAATCAAGGAGAAACAGGATGGCTCAGAGACTCAGGGACACAGAAAACACAATAAATATACAGATCAAGACAGTAGAAAATACACAGAAAAACTCATCATGACAGTTTTACATAAATAAGGATCAATACTGATTTTTTTATCAGTAATTTGTTCCATGTTTTCTGATAAAGTGATGCAGATACAGATGACAGTTTTTTTTCTTATATTTCGTATATTTTTGGTAAAATATCTCATTGAAGAGAAAGCAACAAGTACATTTATATGAATCTTTCTGAGAAAAACTGCAGCTTTTTTAATAAACAGATTGTAACAAATTAGTGTCCTGAAGCAGCAGATTGACAGACCAGCATTATTCTGAGTTTCAAGACAACCATGTTATCTGTAACAAGCAGCAAGTCGTCAAATGTCTTCAGACATCAAATAGTAACAGACAGTTTAATGCTAAACTATCCGCACTGATTTTTCCACCAGTTTCACTCCTGCTTGTTGTTTGTTACTCAGCTTGTTACATTTTCACCTGTCAGTTTTTCACCTGCCTTATGAATATTCATTCTTCTGATTATACCCGCTTTAATCCAGGAAGTGAGTGGGATGATAAGGAGCCCCTGGAGCAGCGCTGCCTCACCTCACACACTAAAATAGGCAAATAATCACAGCATCTGAAACTGCCTGCTCAGACACCAGCAGCCATGTTTAGATGAGATACTATGCCTTCCTGACTGCTGGGGGAAGATGGTGAAGGTTATGGAAGGTGACCAGTGATACAGGGACAAAGTAAAAAGGAACAAATGTTTGTTTGAAAGTACAGCAGAGGAAGTAAAACCAGAATTTCATGACTCCGGACCGGACTTAAGGTAACGTGACTCTCAAAGGGGAGAAGAGAAAGAAGGTCTCTTTCCTCTAATTGCATCAGCACTTCGTTAACATTAATGCAATTAAACAAAGGGGCTATGGAAGGATTGCAGCTTAATAATTCCCACATGAGACCTTGGTATGTTAATGCGAATTTGATTCTGCACATCTTTGGAGCCTCTCTAATCTGATTCTTAGGAAAGTCAAAGAACAAGTTTTTCACTTGCTTCAGGAGAACTTCCTGGTGAGAGACAACATGATGTATTTCTCTGTAATAACACTGGAACAAACTGAGGTTACTGAGAAATGTCACAACAGTAAGGAGCAGAGAAGGAAAAAGCATCTGGCTTGATGTCAACTCCAGCTGACAGCCTGTGAACTACAGCTTCAACCCTAAAATGGAATCAATAAAAACAGCCTGCAGCACCGCATCTACATCCGTGGGGTGGTGGTGGTTTAGATCAAGTCTACAAGCTCATATGAAGAAGGGACCAAAGATTTTTGAAATGGGGGTTTGTTTATGACAGAAAAAAATCTGAACTTTGAAAAGGTTGAACTTTGACACGATTCATCAACCAATCAGAGAAGCTGCTTAAGGAGCTGGCAGGGAGATACACACTGCATCAAAGCTGTGATCTGTGTATCTGCAGAGCTGCTTGCCGGGGGCCAGAACGGGCGACATCAAATCCTACCTGCAACTGCTGGCTAAGGATAAGGTTAAATACAGTAAGATTGTTATTCACACTGGTGGTAATGACACCCGGTTGCACCGATCGGAGGTCACTAAAATTAGTGTTGCTTCGGTGTGTAAGTTTGCGAAAACAATGTCGGACTCCGTAATCTTCTCTGGTCCCCTCCCTGATCTGATCAGTGATGACATGTTTAGCCGCATGTCGTCCTTCAACCGCTGGTTGTCT
>JAUZNJ010034057.1:0-12891 GCA_034780135.1 Jordanella pulchra | reverse complement strand
CATCCATCCATCCATCCATCCATCCATCCATCCATCCATCCATCCATCCATCCATCCATCCATCCATCCATCCAGATGGTAGACAATGGATGAAGTGTTCCTTGATGGTCTTGGGAACATTTTATTATTTTAAGTAATTTGGGGAAAAGGTCTAGATCAGGGTTCAAGGGTTCAGGATTCAAGGCTCTGCCCATAAGCCCTCAGAATGATGATGCTGACTCACTTAAAAAAATGGATGGAGCTTTTTTTCTGAAGCCATTACAAACTTCCTCAAACTAAAAGCACCAACTATTCCTCTTTTGTTCAACAAATTTCCTACTTTTAATTAAATTTGACAGCAAACAAGACCTCAACCATCCAATGAGTTTTATTGAAAACAGATCTGGATGCAACTGTCTATTGCAAGGTTTTGAAAAAGATTGATCCATATAATGCTTTCAGAAGAAAATGCATAAACTGATGCAGGAGTAAAGAATCACCAATGCAAACTTTATTAGTTAGTTTAACATGAAAAATCTATATTTTCATTTCTTCTTTTTTTTTGTTAAAGCACTGATGGGTACGTTAACACGTCATATGGATTATCTGTGCATATACATTCCGGCTCCTTTGATCTAGATATTTGTTCTGCCTTATGTAGGGAATGATCTCCATAATCTACTCTATGGTTGATTACCCTTACATAGTTAGTTCAAACAAAGTCTTAAAAACAGTTTTACCAGAGTCATGTCCTTGTTTTTCATCCATATTCCTTATATTTTTAGTTCTTAAGGGAATCTCAAGGTTTGAGACAATCCTGATAAAATACACATTGTAGCAAAGTGCATAAAAGCAGTTTGCTCTGCTTATGAAAACCAAACAGAAGTGTGAGTAAATTGTTTGTTAATCGCAACTAATATTGCAGTCATGTTTTCTATGTTACGCAGCTTTATTCTTTATATATGGAAACACCACAGTTCTTCTGAATAAGATGTTTTCCTTTTCTGTTTACAGTCCAAAGTAGTTGCTTTTGCTCTTTCTACAACCTGCAGTAGGACTCTATGAGGTTAATATCATTTTTAAATGAAGTAAATGACTTCACGTATGTGACAACTTTACAAATATAGAGTTTACATACAAATCCAGTCTAATTAACTTTGAAAGGCTAGTTTGTAAATGATTGTGTGTGTAAGGTGGACCATGGTGGACTTACATTGATATCTTTATGTTTATTCTTGTTGATTAGTTTCGCGGGAACCCTACACTGTCAGAGTGGCTGACCAGAAGGCTATGCGAGGCAGTGTGGCCGTCTTCAAGTGCATTATTCCCGCCTCGGTGGAGGCCTACGTCTCCGTCGTATCATGGGAGAAAGACACAGTTTCACTGAGCTCAGGTATGACAAGCTAAATTTCTTCAGCTCCTCTGGTGGCAAGGAGTGTAAACTTGACAACCATTGTTAAAATCTGAGGGTAAAAAATTATAAGCATTTTCCTGGATGTTTTAGATAAACAAATTGTATTAGTGTTATTAAATATTTAACCAAGGAAGAGTTGGCTTATCTCTCATTGGTCTCTTTTGTTTGAGCAAATCTGCTGTGAGTCATCTTCTTACCTGGTTCTTGTTGTTGTATGCCAGGGCTCTGCAGACTCTACGGCTCAGTCTCTTCACTAGCCGGAGGATGTTGATAACTGTCAGCTTCAATCACTGACTTTCTCTCCCCTGTACACACTCCCATCTCAGGCAACTCCATTTATAGTCCAGCAAGGGGGTAAAGTGGCTCCGTTTACATAGCGTTACATTACACTGACCTAGTTACCTGCCTTGCTTGAATCCAGCAAAACAGCATGACAATACGAGGCACCAGAATACTCAGTGGGTTTAATTTTTACTCGTGTGAAATGGGATGCATATCTCTTTGATTGCTCCATGTGCCTCCCGCTGGCCGGTTCCTGCTCTATCCTGAAGCATTCGGGGACCTGTAAGTGAGCCCTTGATGTCATTTGACTGAGGGCAGAATCTGGGACAGTGTTTCGATGGCATTTTAAATGTGTCTGTTCAAGCATAAAGATGTGTCTTCTGATCCATGCCACAGACTTATTTACTTGGGGTTTCCCAAGCTGCTCGCTGAGAGCTGCAGGTTGAGGACAAGGCCTGATGTCACGGGGATTGAGCAAATATGCAGCATGCAGATATGATTATGTTCTGCAAATAAAATGAAATATTCAGATGAGGTTTTCATGTTGAGCTCTGCAGTAGAGTATCTCCAACATCAAGGTTTAATATACAAGATTACATTTCAGTGAATTAAAAAACGGGTTTGTTTGCAGTGATCTGGCAACCTTGTAGGAGTGTTTGTGGTGACTGGATCATAAGTTTTAATGTTTTGGGGTTTTATATATAATATCCCTGACAAAAAGTAGCAGTGAATTTTGAATTAATATCACTAAATAGAACGTAGTCAAAATCATCAAGTCACCAAACCAGCAAATAGGATCACAAAAAAGTAATGCTTTTAAAGCAGTTTAACAAAGGTGAAGTGAACTTTGGGATGAAAATAAACAGGAGTCCCTGTTTCTCAGCTGCTGCTCTGTCTCTGCTCTGAAATATCTTAACCTGCAGCAGAGAGAATGCGCTTATGAAAAGTCACTTTGACTGATAGAGTTAAAGTAACAAAGAGTCACGTCAGATTGCAAGTCATACATGAGCATTATTAATCTTTCAAAAGTAATTAGGTAAATTCCTCTGTTACTGCAACAAGAACTCTGTTACCAACACTGGAGAACATAATGAGCAAATAGCACGACAAAGACCAATGAACACAGCAGATGGGTCAGGAAGATGGGTAATGTGTGTGTGGCATACCTGCAGTACATGAGTATCCACCTAAACTTACATGTCAAGCAGAAAGAGAAGAAATCGTAGAAGCAGTCAAGTAGCCTGTGTTAACTCTGAATATCCAAGGCTAAGGTATGTTGGGAGAAAAGCTATTTGTTTGGCACAAATCTGATGCACAAAACAATTGGCTGAATGAAAGCCAAAAATAATGTTTGATATGAGTTTTCATGAACCTTCTATGTAAGAAGGAAAATTATAAATCTGCATCACCATGAAGGCATCCTCCCTGCAGGGAGGGAGGGGAAGAATGGAGCCTAATAAAGACAGATGTTTGACAACAAACCTAAGGACCAAAGACCCCGCCTGTGTCAATAATATACATCTGATGTTCACAGACACTTTCTTCATTGTTTTTTTTTATTAGTCTCTTCATGTAGAAAACCAGATTAAATCACTATTCTTGATGATTGGTTTTCTTTTCACATGCAGAGGAGTTTAAATAGATCCTACCGTATTCTTCTTGCACTTTTGTTTTTTTTTTCACAAGCGTACAAGAGAACAACAATATTGGATTGTCCGTGTTTACTCCAATAAGCGCTGCACCAGGCGAGTGCTGTCAAAAGCATGAGCACACGGTCAAAATCACTGCTGCTTGGTGATAAATATTTGATGGGAGATTCTGATGCATGAGCGGATTCACCTCACACTGCTATGGAGAGGGTATGTTGACTCAAGGAGTGTGAGCGTGGGTCTTTTTGTGTGTGCGTGTGTGTGTGTTTGTGTTAGCAAAGAACAAGGGAGAGAAGAACCCTGAAGAAACTTGACAATGGCAGCTTCATGCAATTTGACCCAGCCTAGTTTTCTGACTTTTTTAGGCCTCTTTTTCTTTTCATAAAAGAAGATTCAGTCTCAGAGGGGAAAAAAATAAAGCTATCCCACTGATGTACTAAATTATTAATATTTTTTTTGTTGGGAATAGTAGCATCAAGTGCACTCCTCTACCATTGCATTGTTTGTCAGAATAAGAGCAAAAACAGGTCTGGAGTTGTTGCTCAAATGAAAATGAAAATAAGAGCACATGCTCTACACAACTAAACCTTAAGTCACCACTGTGTTATTATGAGGTTTAAACGTTTGTTTGTGTAAAGTCTGCTGCTCCCAAACTCATAAAAGAAGAACCACAGCTGCTAAAATCTTGGATAACCAGTGATTCACATTAGAAGTAAAAATAGATGCTTAATTACAGTCCAGGGCTTGTCTTAATTAATCAACTGTGATTGAAAAGTTAATTACAATATGAATTACCTTTCCGAACGAGGACTGCTTAGTAGTCATTTGAAGCCCCTGCCTCAGTGTAAATGAGCACGACGCAGGCTCACCGGGTCCTAATGTTGCCACTAACATACCATTAACCCGTCATGAATTTTAAAGCGCATCTCTCTGCATGAGCTTTCAAATGCCCGCCTCTGATCGCCTCCTCGTCCTTTTAATAAACAATTGACAGAGCTAATAAAGACATGAAAGGGGCGATAGAAAAAAACAAAGAAAGAAGAGTCGGGGGAGAGGAGGGGTTGAGCCCTTGCCTACTGTGCTCCTGCCGACCTGGACAACTCATGTTTGCAGGTTTATGTCTATGCAGGTTGCTTTTTATGCATGCCCTAGTCTCTTCATATGTGAAGTGTCTTTGCTTTTGAATAGGAATGGAGATAGGACAGTGTTTTTGTTTTTTTTAGTGTGTGTGTGTGTTTGCCATCTACTTTCCTTTGTCTCTCATCATTCATGATACGAGACGGTGTAATGAGCTTGTTTGCCTTGGTTGCACACAAGAGCTCCGATACCGTATAAAATGCAAACTCAAGTTGCTTCAGGAACCTTGTGCTACTTTAAATGTTGTGCAGATGAAGCTTTAATTTGGTCCCTGATAGCAGCAATATCCTAAATTCTTGAGTCCTCTTTATATACACTGTAATCTTCCAATCTAACAAAACTATCTACCAAACTAACCAGCAGATTTGGACAATGTCAACAGAGTATCTGTAATGCTAAACTCAGACCACAGGGCTAATTCTTGTATGATTTATTATGAACTTAAAATGAAACAAGGAAAAGTGGAATTTGGGACAGTGTTGAGTCTGCATATTTCTCTACTCATCACTCAAACATGAGGTTGTTGCTTAAAATACATTAAACCCATTTTTCCATCAGCAGAGAAATTGTAGATGCATTGAAAAAGTATAATACCACTTGAAAATGTTCACGTTATACTATAAAATTTAATTTTATGGTACTGTTTTCTATTTAATGTTTTTTGAAAGTCTAACAAAAATTGTTAATTACTGTTTGATCAAAGTGAGCAATAGTGGGTCTTTCAACATTACTTTCAAATGAAAGTCTAAAAAGGTCCGTTTCCAAAGATCTCTGAACCCTTGACCCTCTTTACTCAGAAATCACTTTTTTTTTTTGTTGAAAGATTCACAGAGTGTGATTTCATTTGCAAAACCCTTTACCACATTTTGTTAAACTTTAATTAAACTTCAAATTTTTTTTTTAAAAAAGGGCATTTTTGTATTAAATGCTTGCATCTTAAATGCTTGCATCTCAGCGTATTGTTATTTTTTCAAAGAGGCATTACATGAGTTTACAGAGTTTTCTAATAATACTGAGACCTATGGACAAAATACAGAACTGCAGCACTTTCTGCAGGTCCTCATAGCTCATGCTCATACTTCACCTTTCACCTTACCTGGAGTTGCCGTTGGTGTTGGTGTGCTCCTAAATATCCTCAAAATCCATCTTGAATAAAAGGCTTTGATTGTTTTCTTGGTTGGACACATTTAACATGAATGCGCTTGACATCACATCCACAGAACAGCAAGGAAACTTCCAACCTTCAGTAAATTGGGGAAAATAGGCTACAGTCTTATAGATACATCAGCTCTGAACTACTGAGGTATCGGGTTGCTCATCAAACTATGTTTTAGTCATAAAGTATTAAATGATAAGGCTATTTTAAAGATGATAGTAAAAACTTACATAATGTCTCCTTATACAAAGATGAGTCAATTATTAAAGAGGTTTTGTGGCATGAAAAAATACTTTTGCGTCAGAACTTGAGACTGGATTGGATACATTCTACCGTGTTGTTAACGCAGCTTTATGAATCTACCCTCTGCATGTCTGATTAAAAAGCAGACTAAGTGAATAAATCAGCATTTTTGGTGAATCTATGGGTGTATTCAGATCTTCCCTGATTGGTCCACTTTAAAGGGACCAGAATGTTTCCCTCCTTGTTCTAGAACCTTTGTGCAGGTGTGAAAACACTGAAGCAAACAAAGGTGTAGATCAAACATCAGGACCAAGGCAGACTCAGTTTGATCCAGTTACAGGAAGCAAACACCTTTTGGAATAGATGAGGCACCGTAGCAGGGGCTATAGCTGCATGGAATATAGCTACAATTATTACTAACGATTGTGAGCTATTTTTGTTTTCATTAAAATGTTAGGACCAAAAGGAGACATACAGGGTATTGTGATAAAAAAAAAAACCTGCCTGAAATGAGCTATGCTATGCAGGACATATATTCAGCACGCAGGACTTAAATAGCTACATTTAAATGCAGGAAATTAAAGAATAAAAACAACTCCAATACACTTTTCATATTAGCTCAAAATCCTATTGAAGGGTATATTTACTTTTACCGGGCTTTATTCAAAGTGGAATCACTCTGACAGGCCAATAGTTGTCATATTTCCCTTAGAAACCACAGAAGCTGTTTTGTACTTCTGCCTGAGTGAAAAAACAAACATGGAGGTTCTGAGAGGACATATTGGTTTCCGTAAGCTACATGCATTAATGTGCTCAGAAATGGTAAACTTGCAATAAGTGTTTTTTTCAGTTGTTTCTTTTTTATAATTTCAAATCAGTAAGCCCATTATTGTCCACACAACTAGAGCTCATAAGAACGTTCCTCTTTTTTAGACCATCCTGTAAAGTCTAAAGGTAGCTGTGTGAAAATATCTGAGCAGATCTGCATGCAAAATTGAACCTTCCTAGGTTCTCTGGATTGGGGTTTGCTGATTCACCAAATTATAAATTACTCTGGTTCTCCAAACGTTGGTGTTCTTACATACAGCAAACATCTATTCCTGGAAAAAACATCCTTTGAGATCAATCCAATACAAATTAAAACAAGAACTTTTATTCAAGAGGAGACATGACACAGTGTTTTGTTCTTTGTATTTAATATTTAACTCCCAAGATGTTTGGTAGAACCCCTTGAGATCCTGTAGAGTCTTTTTTTCACATAAATTGTATGTTTTTACATAAAAGAAAAATAACAACAGTGTCAGTGAGATACAAACTATAAGTAAGAGCAGTGAGGTTGAATATATGTAATCTCTCGTGGTGTTTCCTTTATGGGTTCGGTATTTTGTCCATATAGCCCATTTATATCTCACTTATATGTGATTTTTTCCATGTTAAAGATCTTGTCAACCATCCAGTTCCTCAGAGTAGGAGGATCACCTCTGCACCATTTCCCAGTGATTCCTTTCTTGTCTGCAACTAACAATATTTTTTACCAGATATCTATTCTTCACATTTTACATAAACACATTAACTCACATGAAAATGGTAATTTATAAACCAGTGTCTTTTCCAATGTGATCAATACGTTCCAGTTTTTCTGCACTTTTGTACATTCCCATAAGATCTGAGTATAATGTACATGCTGCTCCCCACACCGTCTCCAGCATGTTTGTTGTATTTGTGTAAATTTATTTTTCATCTTAAGAGTCATAATGAACATGACAATGTTTTTCCAGCAGAATTTCCTCCACATCCTGGAAAAGCCAGTGGTTCGTGGTCCTGTAGTGTGTTCTGTAGAGTTGTGAATATGAAAGCTTTAGAGCCACGAATGAAGTTCTGATTCTGTATCTTCACTTTTTAGGTGAAATCTCATGTGTAACATTTAGTCAAATTATGATATTATTACATTTTGTGTTGTGTTTCATGTTTTATTTCTGTATTCTTTGGTGTGAATAACTCAACACTACTCTCAGTTTTATGAATATTGTTAATGTACATGTGATGCCTTGTTTGCACCTTGCATTTCGCGCTTTCTTAACATTTTGGCCAGAACATCTTTGTTAAAGAGATTTCAAATCTCAATATATGAAAAATAAAGGTTAAATAAAAATAAGAGTAAAAAATCAAACTTTGAGTTACAGTATTGGCTTGAAAGCCATCCTTTTGTGTTGTTTGCTTCATTTCTCTCTCTTTGGATTGTAGTTCTCTTCATCCTTCTCCTTTGGACCTAACTGTAGGTTGTTTTCTGTTTTTCCTCACATCTCATTACATAACCTGCTTGGCACATTGCCCCGGTCAGTTTCTAGCTGCATAGGAAAATGCTTGATTTTATTTGTTTTATGCAAATAAGTTAAAGCAATACCTAAAGCATTGAGTGAAAAAAAGAAAACCATATTCAGTCACATTCACTTCCACTCTCTTGCATTCTGCTCACTCCTCCCTTATGAGTTACTGTGAGTGCTTATAGAGGCTAATTAAACAGTTTGCTCGCTAATAGAATCACAGTCGCCACCATCCATAAGTTGAGCCTCGGGAATGTTAAGGATGTCTTCAGAGGGGCGGCTGTAGGTGTTTAGGTTCTTGGCGTTACTGTTCGGGTGGGGATTTATCATGCCGGTGATGTGCCTCCGCCTCCATTTTTTACTGAGATTGACAGTGAGGGCACCGGGAGGCAGGCAGGGATAGGGCTGTAAATTCAACACGCCCAAAGTCAGGCCAACCTTGAAAGGAGGGCACAGTGGTGGGACAAGCTTTGAAATTTAGAGCAGGAGAAGGCAGATTGAGGAGACATGAAAAGAAAAGGTCTAGAAAGGTAAAGAGAGGCGTTCTTTAGTAAACATATTTGTTTTAAACCCATGAATTGTCTTTTTCTTCGCTTCTTCACTTACAGAATACAGTTTGTCCTCGTCACTCAGATTGCTGTTTGTTGATCTTGCTGTTTGGAGGCTGTAAATTGGGTCACGGCTCAAGCAAAAATGGCTGATCCCTGCATGTAAATAAATACCAGTCAGGCAACAGATTTGGAGATCGATGTAAAACTGTGCGTATGTACCGTACATATAGATTTTAGAGTGTGCGTTTGTTTTTTTTGTTATTTTTTTGCAGACTACTTCATTCTTCCTGCAGTGAAACCTTATGAAAACAACACAGCCTATCATTTCACTTCCCTCCACTATCCCTCCTCCTCCCACACAGATCAGCAGTTAGTGAAATGCTGACCCTTGTCTTTCACTGCACCCTTTTCCCAGTCCAGTCACACACACACACACGTAACACACAAGTTTGTATTTTTACACACACATATATCTGCACCCCCCCCCCCAAACACATAGACATACACACACTGCTAAAGCTAAAGGGTGTGGGAGGCTCATTCTCACTGTTTTCTTCCAAAGTCAACGTTTTTGAATTTATCTTCATTCAAATCCATAATCCGCTGCTGTAAAAGTAGAAATGTTTTTAGGTTTGGGGGATGGGATCAATTCCTTAAAAGAAAGGGGAAAAGAATCTAACAAAAAAATAAAAAAAAATCAATAGTTGTGTGCATTAATCACGCTGCTGCCACAGACAATTATAGAAACGTGAGCTGAAGGATGCGTTTTGTGCATTTACAACATAGGAGTGCCATATGCAGGGGAGTTTGGGGAATTGGGGGACAAGACAAGAACCTTTTAGCAAGAAGTGACGTTAAAATGGAGATAGGCCTCGGTGGTTTTTTTCATATTCTTTGGAGTGACAGTAGACACTTTATAATTTTTAAAGCTTACTTCTTGGACTTATTCGGTCTTATTTCCAAAGGCTTTTGATGTTACAGCTTATTATATAGGCTATCATATTTCCCTATAAGCAGTAGTTTCTTTATTATGTTTCTCACCTTTTATCCCTTTAACATTATCTTTCTCTCCCTCCTCTTTACTCAGTAATGAGTTTTTTTTTGTTTCTTTGAAAAACAAGTAAACCTCGCTCTTCTCTGACTTTTTCTTTGAGCCGCTGGTGTTTGAAGTCTCCATCTTAGCCAGGCTGAGGGTTTAAGGACGTGATACATATTTGATAAGGATCGATTGCAGGGTTACTGAGACTGAGATGGAGGGAAATCGATCTTGGACTTGGTTTCCCAAAAGCATCTTAAAGCAAAGGTGATCTTTGGAGCATCCTTTTGGCTCAGCAGCAGAGTGATAGACTTGTAAATTTTATTGAAATGTAATGCAAATTGCAGGTCTTTGTTTTTACATTCTTGCATTTTTATTTTTTTTTTGTATAAGAAAGCTTTTTGTAAACTCTCAGATTTATTCGATGTTTTATCTAACATTTATCTGTTGTGAGTCATTCACTTACAACCATTATGCACATGAGACAATAAGGCAATCTGTTTAGTGACGGGAGACTGAACAGCACACAACATTCTGGCATGGTGGCTGTGATTCCCAGCTGATACTCCATACGGATAGACAAAATCAACAACTGTTGAGTCGGGCATCCTTCCATCAGTGTTTACTAATAAACAGTGGCAATATGGCAGCCATTAGGTTGTTTAGGCAGGAAATGATTTGGGTGGTGATGGCTGGGCGCAATGGGAGACTGAACACGCTCTCATCTTTAATAGGCAATTTGGCTGTGAGGGATGGCTCTTTGTTTTTGACTCGGACTAAACGGAGCTGAAAAGAGCGCTGGTTTGAAGGAGCATGCTGCAGTAATGTGGTTAATGGTAATGTAGTAAAGTTATAGGATGCAGATCAGTGAGATTTACTGAAATGAGGTGTAGAATTTGAGGATTAAATTTGATGGTAGCTTATATTACAAAGATCTACTAACAATCAGTGTAATATTACAAAGCAAAATCTAATTTAAAGGTTAGTGCTTTAGAATAAAAATATATCCAAGGGTAATTCCTGTTGTATGTTTAAAGAAAGGTAGAAATAGAGATTTATATCCAGGGTAAAGCTCAATTATAGTGGAACAGCAGAGTTTAAGGGTTGCTGCGAACTGGAACCAGGCCAGAACTACCCTGGCATCAGTTCAACTCACAGATCGGTAATCTGTATATTGGGAGCTAATTACGCAAGGAACCTGCAGTATTTGGGTTTTATTAGCTCTCCTGTATGTTGATTTTATTTTGTGGCAGTTGGTGGGGTTTAGGTCCATATGTTCCCGGCTGAATAACTGGGATAAATGGAGACATACTGGTGTGCTTAGTCACATGCGATAATGCGACGACGTCTGATCCCATCTTAAAAGTGCCTGATTAGAGTAAAAAAGGCACTTAATAACTGAAATCACCCTGCTGACCCTAATAAGGATTTTTCACTCAGTTTTTTTTCTCCCTCGTCGTCTATCCAATCAAGGATTAATGCACGCTCTTATCCCGCTCCCAGGGTGGTAAATCTGGAAAAATACAGTAAATCACACTGAGCCTCTTTAAACTTTCACACTGAGCCTCGGAGCCGACGGCCCCATGCTAAGCATCTGTAACACTGATTAGACATGAGGATGGTTTTAGAACACCTGCTGGACACCAATCAGAGGAGGAGATATAATTGGGTGTCTTTACTCGAGAAGAATCTGATAGAATGGCTCAAAATACATGTGTACTTGAACGTCTTATTTGAATGTCTGGTTTTATTTTTTGATGAACTTTGTTTATTTTTTCCTGTGAATCAGAAATTGATCAAGGTGTTCAGTGTGTGTGTGTGTGTGTGTTTCAAACAAGGTATTCAGGTTGAAATACAAAGTGACTAACATAGTGTAAAACATTCTGGTGAATAAAATAATATTGTAAATAAGTTGTCGATATACAGTATGCAATTTTTTAATTTCCTCCAATGACCCCAAACCCCATTAAGAAGATTAGTACATATATTTCTCCTTGCTCCATATCTCCTTCCTTGCTCTAGACAGCTAAAAACCAAAACGTTTGTCAGCTTTTCTGTGCAAAATAGGTCAACCTAGGATTAGATCAACAACATCTTTGATCATTAATTTTTGGGCCATTGATTTTTAATAGGATTTATTTCCAGACTTTGACTGGACCACAGTCATTGTATATCTGTGTGTATATGAAGGTTTTGTGTTGAAGTGTTATTTTTTTTACTTCAGTGTCAAGTCTTCTGTAACTTCTACCAGGTTGACCTGTTTGTAGCTTCCTTCATCTTTTTAACAGATCTCACGAGCTTCTTTTTGCCTTCTGACAAAAATAATTCCCAACACAATGGTGGAGGAAGCCCATTTTCTCATGGTGGGGAAACCATTAAGGGGTCTGGTTTTCCATCACATTTTATATTTGACTAAAAAAAGCGTCACTTTGGTCTTTTCTTACTCCAGAAACATTTTCTGCATGCTTGCTTTGTCATCTGCATGGCTTTTGGCAAACAGCAGTTGGGAGATCCATGGCTGGTTTCTTGCCACTTTTCATAAAAGACAAATTCATAAACTATGTGGCTAATCTCTATAGGTCCCCCGGTGTCATCATGGCCATTTTTCTCTAATTGTCTTATTAGCGCTGCGCTTGTTGGGCCTCCATTTCTTGGTCAGTGTGCAGATGTGTGATGCTCTGTCCAATTTAAAAAAAAAGTGGATTAATTGACTTTAACAACAAAGCATGTTACCCTGTTCTTCATTTTGTTGAGGAAAAATGGTTATTTTTAGTGTTTAATACAGTTAATCTTACTGCATATTTAAAAGGGATATTGAACATTCTCATTTTGAACAAATTTCTTAACTTTGAATGGATTGTCTTAACTTGTTTACTTAGGATTGGATATTATGTTTCATAAGTTAGAAAAAGGAATTTTACCTCATTTTGTTATGTCGATCTTATGTGTTATCAGAGAGCCACAGGAGGTCATAAAATTTGTATCTACAAGAGGGCAGTGTCATTTGAGCCTGGGAGAGAGAGGTTTGCTCGGTTCACGGAAAGTCAAAGGTCTTCCAGAACTAACATCTGGGATGATGTTAGACTGAAATACAACATAGAATGTTAAAACCACTAACAT
>JAUZNJ010034056.1:0-12891 GCA_034780135.1 Jordanella pulchra | reverse complement strand
GGGCTGATGAACCTCAGGTGTGCTGAGGGCTCCAGCCCGGGAGATCCACGGCGCGCTCTGCTGGAGGAAGGTGGACAAAACTCCGGATCCCAACAAGACCTATATTTTTCATTTATTTTTTTTTTTTCGTTTTGGAATTGAGAAACAGATAACAGGTCGATTGGTATCCAGATTTTTTTAAATGTTATGTTTTAGGCTCTAGTGGCCTGTATTTCTGCATTATTTTTTTGAAAGTAGGCGGACAGAAAAGAGGTGTAGAGAGAGGGGAAGATATGTGGCAAAGGTCAACTGGCCAGGACTCGAACCAGCAACAACTGCTTCGAGGACTGAAGCCTTTGTACAAGGTCACGCGCTTATTAACCACTTAACCACCACCAACTTACTCATAAATGCTTACAACAGAGAAAGGCAATACTTTTTAGTTATTGTATAGGGCAGAATGACAATCACTTTTTTTTTCATCCAAAACAACTTAGAGTTGTAAATAAATATTTCAACAAAATCATACTATAATGCTTTTTATGAGCACATTCCTGCTTTTGCCGTTTGTTTGTTCTTTTACTTGCCCTTCTTCTTTATATAACCTTAAGGTCTTGTTTATCAGCTTGCCCAAAACAATGAGTTCTCAATCCCTCTTAAATCTGTCTTCTGTTATTCAGCGACAGCCATAGAATGTGGACACAGCCCTTGTTGTATTCATGTGCTCTCTCCTTGTGAGAGGTTGGTCTTGTGAGTCACTAGGACTTAAAAAAGCACCAGAGACCCCACTTAGGATGCAGTTCTTTTTCCCATCTTGTGTTAAGATGCACATGTTTAATTTATGATGTGAAACTATCAAAGAGGATCTGTTCTCTCAGAATCAAACTGTGTCCACATCTTCCATATATATTGCCTCATTCTCTGTCTCTCTGCATTTTCTCATCTCCTTTATCTTGGTGATGTTGGTGTGCCATAGCAGACCCTTGAAGGGGAGTAAACCCACACGCATGCACACAAATATAGACTCCTTTCAGGGCAAGGACTTTTGAACTGAACCGTCTCACAAGAATTACAAGACCCTCAGAGCTCCAGGAAGGGAATCCACAGCTGATTCTGCTTAATACCAGAAAAACATGATTTGACATGGTGTGTCTGATGTGCCATTGTTTTACAGGCACAGAGAATCTGTCTGAAATATCTTCTTTGTCTCTGTAATGCATCAGCAGATAAGTGTTACTCAGGTCTGTCAGCCTGAAATCTTTTTAGATAGGTAGAAAATGATGTAAAAGAGTTAAGCCTGAAAGAACAGATTTGGGTGTAATAAAGTTAGTTTAAAACCAAAAACTGATGTATATTTTTACAAGTTCTAATAGAAAAAACCCATAATGCTTGTGCAATGCTTCACTGGGGTAAAGGTCCAAGTATATGGTGATTTGGTTCTCAACAGGAAAAAAAGGTACTCTGCCATTTTAAGTTGGAGTGCATGTTTGCCTCAGTGTTGGGGGTTAAATGTTGTCCTCTTTTTGTTCTTGTAAGTCATATTTTCCAAAACCCAGTCATAACTACAACAAGAATAAAAATCAGTTTTCCAACAAGGAAGCCCACATTCAGTATTGTATAGAATTGTGTTGTAATCCTTGTTTGACTTAAGATTTAATAAAAAGTTTATTCCAACCAAAAATCATCCACATTGAATACATATTTTACATAAAACAGGGAATGGTGAAGTTAGCATTTTAGGAATTATAAACAACAATTTGGTTTACTAAATTAGAATCTACAAGCAAGCATAGTTCAAACCTGTTGTGGACTTTATTGAATCACTAATAATGAATGCCTTAAGACGACCCACAATTCAAGCCAGACACTACATACAAGTTTGAACAATTTATAGGGTTAGGGCACATAGGGTTATGTGCAACAGCAGCTGGAAAGACCGTGATCGTCAGGAATGGCAAGTGGTTCTTCACGGGAGAGAGTAGAGATGCAAGTAGCCAGCAGTAGATTTTATGTCCAAAAATGAACTAAGGTTCACTAACCTCAGGAGTTTGAAGGGATGCCCAGAATGGAGACGAAGAAGCTAGTTGGCATGAGACGCCACAGCCCACAATCAAGAGTAAACAGGAACTCTGCAGGTAAGCCTGCTGGCTTGTTTCCTTGTTAACTGCTTAGTGATCTGAAGGAAATGGGGTAAGGGCACAGAAATGGGTCAGAATACAAAGACAAAAAAAACAAAAAAACAGGTCTGACAGAGGTTCAGGCTGACTCAGAAAATCAGAAGGCAAATCAGGTCAGAAACAGACAGGCAAGCAGAAAGGAATGCTGGATAAAACTCATTGAAGCTTTTAATAATCTGGTGGCAGACTGGTTTGAGAGAGGCTTATAAAGGCAGGGACGCAGGTGGATTTGATGAGTGGTGATTAGGAGCTGAGCAGAGAAGCCAGGTAGAGACGATGGGACTGATCAGACCAGCACTGGTGCACAAATTCATGACAAATAAATGTTCATAATTATAATTTATAACAGCAATTGGCAATTATGAACCATTAACCAAAATCATAATAAATGTCCCTATTTTATCAAACTATTAACTCAAAGGGGATGTTTTGAGCACTAACTGCTAGATAAAGCAGATCACTAATTTAAAACACCTGTCTACTTAAAGCAATACTATGACTTTTAAACCAAGTATTGGCTTAATTCAGGTACATTAGAATATTTTTCCTGTCAATACACAGCACTGTGCTTACTGATGTTTTGTGCAAGGTGCCTTTTCTCAAAAACCTAACTATGTAACTTGAGAGAGTTGGATCCTTCAGTGATAGTTCCAACCCTCCATCACTTGACCCATAGTTCTGCTTTACAGCAGTAGGAGTTCCCTTAAACACAAAAGCTAACTAACTTAAAAGTCATTGTTTGACAAAAAAACAGATATGACACTTACCTAATCAGACATGTTTCCTGGTTCTCTGATGTAAACTTTAATCTAGAGGGGTGACTATGGCCTTGTCTGTAACTCCATGACTTTTCAGTCTGCTAATCCAACCTGGTTTGCCATTAGATTCCTAAACCTTGAGATTCATTTTTGTAATAGTTCCACCTTGTCAGTTGCTTACAGGGCCTTTAAAGCTGGAATTTACAACTCTAGCAGCCCTAGTGCCAAAAAGTTACATTGATGCGACCCAAATGAAGAAGACCTACATCTCTTTGGACTGAACATGCCACCATATAAGACTTGGTTTAAAATCACATTTGTTTCACTGTCTGTTACTTATAAATTCTGCTTCCAGCAAGCAAAGGATCTCCCTCAGCTGAAGGACACATTGTGTCACCATCACAAAGTTTACTTTTTACTTTCATTTTCTTCTTGGAGTAAGGAACTCACTGGATCAGTGTTGTGTCTCAATCCACAGGTTCTTGTCTCACACACCCTCTGAGAAGGAGGGAAAATTAGTCTGATGACCAGGGCCATGGTAAAATACATAAAAATTAGGACAGCTGGTAATGCTACCTGAAGTGCAGAACCAGACAATAGATTCTTTCTACCATCATACCAACAAAACAGTAAAGAAAACCCTCAATTAACTCGTTAACAGGCATCTGGGGGGAGGAGAATTAGTAGTTAAATGCTGATTTTTTTTTGTTCTCAAAAGGAGCTTATTAAACAACTTTGCTGATGTCCCTTGTTATGTATGAGACTTCACAGATATTCAACTTATGTGTGTTACTGTTAAAGCCACCATTTTTGCCGCATGGTTGTGTCTTGCTGTTTTTTTTTTCCTATTCTCCTTTCTCTGTTTATCCCTGTGTTTTTGAGAATGCCTTGTTAAAGTAGTTCATGTCTGTTTAACCCGGTAAGTCACATTGTGAGCCAAAGGTGCACCTGTGGTCAGCCATGTTGTAACGGACAGCTAGTTTATGACTCAAAGGAATTTTTATGACAGTTCTGGTGAAACCCAACATCTCTGAGCTATTGGTCTGGATCCCTATTCCTCATCCATCCTCCTCTCATGCTTTGACGAATGCATCAAATTAGGAAAAGACTTTACAAATCAAAATCATTCTTCTTACTGCAAAGTTAGTCAGTCATATTTGGATTTATAAGTTCACCAGCAGCTTATTTTTATGTGCTATAATAAAGGAAGCCAAAAAGTTGATTTAAAAAAGCCCATTTGTAGGCATAATTTTACAGAATATTTGATTGAAAGATTGATCAATCAAGACTACAGTTAATTTACAAACACCCACACCCACATGTATGCACACCCAAGTTGGTATTTCTATTCATATTAAGACTTTACATCAACTTAGACATGATTTATGCTTGACCTGAGGTCTGTGCAGCCAAATTACGTTGACCTCTGATTAGTTGACTTCAGTATGGACAGAAATTCTGCTCCATGCACCCTGAAAAAATTGTAACTAAGTGGACAGCTTTAACAGGAGAAACGTGGTGAGTGGGCAACAGCTCCTACTGGCAAGGTTTCAGAAACGTAAAACATCTGTAGACATCCAGTGATTTAGCTCATAAATATCAACACTATCAACAGATTGGGGAAAAACCCATGTAAAAAAATACTGTTGCTCTTTGATGGCACAAAGAGGCTTTGAAAAAGTTGTAAACAGCTATGTTTTCTACTTCCCTGAGTGCTGTGGTGTTTCCAGTTTGTGGCTTGTGCTGAATACTTCCTTCTGGACCTGACCAGAATTAGGGAAAAGCCACACAGCGTACAAATGCTGCATACATTGTGATGGGCAGCTCATTTTCTACGGAGATTGTACGTGTATCAAGCATAACGACCTTGACGTTTATATGTTACTGTATTGAGGCTAACCATAGACTATTGGAAAGCTTCTACTCCAGTGATCCAATCCAGCAGGCCCACATAAAAACAACAGAGAGAAACGTGGATGCTTTAATACCCACAGTCTAAATTGACAACTAAATATCTAGTGTCTCAGTGTTCCAACATCCATGGCAGTTGCTTTCATAAATAGAGAGCCAAGAGATTTAACATGAAAGCTATGCCAATAGAGAGCCAATACACAAGGTCATATGAGGGTGCCAACATCAACACCCTGATATTGGGCAGCAAGGCTCAACAATGCAAAGTGAAACTGAATGGAAGAATCTATGACTTAAGGAATAAAATAACGGCTCAATTGAGAGATTGTAAGCCGTGACATCAGCTAGCGACGGTAGTTGAGGTGACTCCAGGTAATATCCTTGATGATCTGCATACAGGCCTGAGAACAATCCCTATTGCAAGTATTACAGAAACCAATGAGATGATATACAGTGCACTATTAGTGGCCAAGGTCATTTTAAAAGCTTCCACAGTAGACAATGCCCATCATGGAGGAGAAGGTTGGATACCAAAATCAATGCAACAAGGGACGAAGTAGGCCAACAATCAGAACTCCAAAAGGAGGTTTTCTGGTAAAGGAATACCCAAGAAATACAAACAAAAAGACCTGAGGTTCTGGAAACTGCCAAGCCTAGGCTGTCTGACTGAATAGATACAGAAAAGAGATAAAGGCCAGAGAAATGCATTCCACCAAGGCTGGAGATTGAATACTATTGGAAACGGATATGGGAGAAAAAAGCTTCTGATCAACAGTTTTAACCACCCTGAACAAGGTACAGTAAATATCACAATGGCTGCTAGCTAACGAGGACCCTCAAGGGTTATTTTTGTAGTTAAAAAGTTTGTTAACTGAACAATTTTAATTTTAAGAAGGAATTATCTCTTTTTTTCTATGATACAGCAGCTCATCAGGCAGTTATTCACAACTGATAGAGACGGAGAGCTGTTTTGCTATTAATTGCTAATGATCAGGTGGGTCATCCAACCATGTGATTTTGACCAGAATTACTAACATTGTTCATCACTGCCTCTGGTACTTACCAGCAGTTATCATAGGCAAATCAGATTTATTGATTCACAACAAACCTGGTTACCTACAGACTCAACCTGCATAAGTGGAGAATAATGGATGTATAGACTAACTTCTATTGTATTGTCACATGGAGACACTGCAGTTATATGGTAGGCCTACAGTGAAATTATCTATTATTCTATCAACACATTGTTATTTATTTTCATTCTTGTTTGTATTTATGGTAGTGTACATATCAATTGAAGAGTTGTCATTGCTTCCTTTGATGTTGCTTAAAAAGTGGCAGGTGGTCTTGTGTCATGCAGAGGGCACAGAAGAGCAGGACAAAAAGAAAGATGAATCAGAAATGCATGGAAAGTCAGGGAGACAGAAGGTCAACTTGTAGTGTAGCATAACTTAACAAATAAAGCCTCATTTATACCCATTAATCCTTAAAACATTGTTTAGCTTTTAACATTCTTTGCTACTCTTTTAGAGAATTTCAGCCTGATTTATATGAAGGGAGTTCTTTCTCATAAGTTCCCTTCACACTAATTTAAGTTCCATGTCCTATCTTCCCTGTGACAAATATTACTAAATAGGCAAATATATGCATTGTTTTTTAGGAGAGAGCAATGTGAAACACTTGTAAGGGAATGTTTTGACTGGACTTTAGCAATGTCATGTTTCATGCTGGTTGAAGTTATTGCTGTCATTTTTCTTCTGGGCCTCAGGAGACATGCCTAATATGAGTACTTTCATGAGCCTCTGTCTCAGTCCAAGACATTACCTTGTCATCTGGATTCTTTGGTGGAAATATTTAATGTCCTACAGACCCTGACCTCAGGAAAAATAAATTGTGTGATGGACACCAGATGTGTTTTTATGTGAGCATGTTCACCATCATACAAGTGCAATATGCTTCAGCCCAAATTGTGATACATGTGGAAATCCAGGTTTCTTCATTTCCTCCTGTTTTATTTGGCCACTGTCCACGCTTACCTTCTATTATCATCACTCATCTCTTCTGGTGATGATATGAAAAGGCCCCATGAACAAGCTAGAAATACATATTCTTGTCAGGGCAAATCTTTAGTTACCCACATAAACTGGTCTCATGTTAGTTCTGTGATTCTATGAAAGAGGTGAGAAATTTAAATAAGACTACAAAGAGAAATTTAAAACACAGACAGAGAGTTGCATGACCAACCTTCTCCTTTAGGGTTTGGGAATTAGCATGAACCACATCAATTACCATTTCTGCAGTTTCCAACTGATACTTTTTAAAAATTATGTCAGAGTTAGATATTTAAAATGAATCAGGTCATTGATTTGGTTGCTGAGGCCTCTGCCTCCGATTGCTGTCATATCCTCTCAGTATCTTTCACCTCATGGTTCCCTCTGCTGCTGGTGGGCCCACTGGGCAAAAACCTGTTGTCACTTCTTTAGGTGTGGCCTAGCCTATTCCCGCAAGGAGGAACCCAAATACCAGGTGCTTGCTGGCGAACCCCAACCCCAGGCCTGACTCTAGGGTGCGGTCCCTGCACAGTCATATCAGGCAACATCACCTGCATCGACTTTGTAGTGGAGAAAGCCAGACAGACTCAGCAAGACCCAAGCAATTGGTAAGGATCTGGAGGGAACATCTAGTAGAGCCCTGGGTCAGGGATGTATTCAATGTACACTACATCGTGACAATGTTATTCATTTTCATTCTTTTTTAAATTTATAGTAGTGTGCCTATCAGTTCAAGAGTTGTCATTGCTTCTTTTTTGCTTGAAAAGTACTCTGAGTACCATTGGTTTCTGAGTGCTGTTTGGTTGTTGGGACTGACATGTCTTTTCAATATTGTGTAGCAGTTGAGTCAGTGCTGGATGTCTCCCTCACACATCCCACCAAGAGGAAGCCCAGGGAACAGCCCAGGATATGCTGGAGGAACCATTTCTCTCGTTTGGCCATGGAACACGTTGGGCTAGAGAACTGTATGTAAAAAAGGGATGTCTCAGAGTATCTTCTAAGACTCCTGTCTTTGTAAACAGCTACAGATATATAGCACTGTGAATAATATTGTGAAATCAACAGGTTTTGCGTTCTTAGGTATCTAGGGGATCCCCGCCGCTCTAGAAGCTTTTTTCTGGAAGCTTTTTGACAACTTTGGTTGTCTGTAGTCTTCTTTTTACTGATGTTATGTTCTCTTTATATTCTACAAAGTGCTTTTTCCAAATGTCTGTGATGTTCTTTTCTGTCTTTTCTGTCCCCTCTTTCTTTCTCACCTTTCTTTCTGTCTCCATTGTATCCAAATTTACCACCTAAATAATTTCAATGAAGTTTCATAAACAGGTACCATGTGGAACCTTATGGCACCAAACACAATGGGCTGCTGGTGAAAGCAAATCTGTTGGGCCAGCTCTGGGACATCGATTCCCATACATATATTTGCAGGCAGTTCATTTTTTGGGCACATCTAAACAGTACAAGAGTAATTTACTGCCCTATGGCGTATTAGGTAAAAATTGTTTTGCATGTTACATTTCTACATTTCTTTGTCCATTTATGTGATATGACTCTCTGATCTTCAATATTAATCAGTCAAACCTTTATTCAATCCATTGGTAAATATACAGAAAATTAATTCAGATCACATCATGAAAGACTGTTTATGATGCAAATGATTTGGTTCGAAAAGTTGCTGATTGGCACATTGGACCCTTAGGCAGCAACTTTCATTTCAGATGGTGTGAAATACCCCTTTCTAACAGTTATATCGCTTCCTCTCTCTCTTCCTCTGTGCTGAAACATCTCAGTAGAGGCCAGAACCGCCTGGCCTCTCTGTCAGCAAATGTCACTGCTAATTATGATGCCTTCTTTGTTCTCTAAGAAGTTAGTGTTGGTGTTGTTAGGCCTGTTCAACTGGTTTTCACAGATTACCAGGGCTCTGATGATCCCTGTTCTGCTGAAGGGGTGCTGTAAGACTGTAATTGCTCCAATATCCTGAGCTATGATGATACATTGTTGCTGACAAGTTGGTGTTAGTAAAATGTGGACGGTTTGGCATTCTTCTGGCCTTCTTTATTGATCTGATAATAAATATGACAAAGTTAGCTTAACAGCTGTTCTCCTGCACTCATATCCTTTTCTTACTATTTTAAACAGTAGCTTTGCAAAATCTGTCTCTCTTTCCCAAGGGAATTTTGATCTTTCCTAATGCAGAGTCCAGATGATGATTGGCCATTGGAGAGGCGTGCACAGGGCTGATAGACTTGCAGCAGCAGAGCATCAGCGTGTGATTGGATGAGATGTGAGGTTGAATTAAATCTTTAAGTCTGAAGTTTTACCTAAGCTTCATTTTAACAAGGAAAGAATCACACAGAAGACAAGCAACAATTAAATAGCTTTATTAACATGAGAGATATAGCTTTTGGTGCACAGGCCCCAGTGGAAGATGTAAGCATAGAGAATGCTGATGTTTTGATTGAGTAAATGAACTAGGATATGTATGACAAGGGCATACAAAAGGGGTCTAGAACAGGAAGAGAATGCCTGAAGAGAAAAAAAGAGTAAGTGGAACATTGCTCTCTGCATTGGCACATTAGGAAAATTTGAAACCAATGAGGGAGAGGAACTCTGTGCACTGCCAAGGAAGGAAGGGAACTTTGACGGTTACATTGGTGCATGGTTGAGAACCGCTACAGGAGAACGCAGAGCATGGTTGTAGTTTGAGGAAAAGTTTAGATATGAAAAGGTGACATGAGAACAAATATTAATTGCCTGTGAAAGGCAGACTGGAACAGAGATAGTGAACGTTGCTTACAAGGCATGATTATGATAAGTATAAACTTGTGACTGTTGAAAATACGTTAATTCACCATAATGCACGCCTTCAAATGGAATGTAGATAGAGCCACAATGCCACCATTTTTTGTAATGACTTAAGCTTTAAGATAACAAAAGTTACTAGAGTTGTATCGATATTAGGGAGAATGTAGGCCGAGTGAGCCAAGGATCTCCATCTGCTTTTTTGGCGGGTGAGCCTGAAGAAAATCTTTGAGCACCAGCTGACATGCAGCCTTGGTTTTAAATGAATGGCTGAATGATGGTTGGTTTGCATAAAGCACAAGATTCTCTTATAAGATTCTCTTATAACACTGAGCAACCAGGTAGCGGATATGGATGCACCCTCAGCAGGGAAAAAGAAATTAAAGAGAGCTGAGCTTTTAGCATTTTGACTATGATTAAGGAAAGAAAGGAGGCCTAGCCCAAAGCCATTTGCCTCGATAGAACCCCCCAAAAAACCTGAGGGAGGAACTGCGACTGAGGAATAAAGGTAGCAACATATAGTAAAGTACCAGTGGCTGTGGATACCAAAATTGCTAGAAAAAGCAGTCAAAATGAACATAACATAACAGAAGAATACCAGCAACCATTAGTTTGACAGTGGAGATGACATTTGTAATGGAAATTATTTTAAAACCATTTTTATATTTCAATAATTATTTTTGGTTCCAATCAGAATTAATTATAATGAGCTGGTTCTGAATGTAAAGAACAACTTTGTATGGATTCTATGTTTATGCAACATAGTTAAATATATTGCAGAAATCTTGTTGTCTACACAGCATCCAACATCAAAGGGGGGACATCAGTGGCAATCAAGTTTTATCCACAAATAGAGAAAGTGAAGTTCTTTTAAAAGAATTAGAATCAAACTAATAGATCTACTTCAACAAGCAGCCACCTAGAGCAGTGCAAATCTACAGCATTGTTTTATTCATTTTGAATATTACTCTTGGTATTTTAGGGTAAGTACTTGTTTTATCTAGAAATTAGGAAATGAAACGAGCAGCCCTGGAAAATGAAGCAGATGCAAAATAGTGATGGCTGAGCAGAGAGTTGTTGAGAATGATTAGAAATCCATTTCTGGAGTTACAATTGCCCTGCTGAGGATTTTCGTAAAGCTGCACATGAGGAGGAAAGAACATGAGAATGAGTAAATGGAATTCGATCATGTTGCAGATGGAAATGTTATGAAATTTTTGGATCATTCAGGCTTGACAATTGAGGTTCTGAACAAGAATAGAAAGCAGCTGGAGATGAGAAGATGGACTGGGATGGAAGGTGAAAGTATGGGCATGGACGATTTTCCACTGTTCTGGAAAAGTTCTGACTTTTTACTGGCATGTGCTTATCTGTATGCTAGCTGCAACTCTTTCTTTATGGCAGCAACTGCCACCTATTGGGCTGGAGTGAGAAAGTCAGTGACCTACTCCTGGTAAATGTAATGTGACCAAAACTAAGAGCCCCAGTGCTCTGATAAATCATACAGCAAATGCAATTAACTGTCCAGCCCCAGGAAAGTTGTTTAGATTACTGACAGAAGAGCGCAGGGATGGCTTGTGTTGATATATGAGAAGTCTCTATATTCAAATTAAACGAATGCATGATTGAGTGAGGATGGCAGTGACTTTAACTAAGAAGACTAGAGCTGAGCATAGAAAATAGAACACCAAAGGAGATATGAAACATGCCACGCGGAAGGACTTTTTTTTCCTCTTTTTCCTCCAAAGCCTTGAAAACTATTGTAAAGGAGTCAAAAATGTGACTGGATGGGGTCTGAGTTTATAGAGGAGGTCCCAGACAAGCCTGATATACTGTAGAAATGTTCCCAAGAAATGTTATTTAGACCTTACCTAGTTTCTCTTACATTGAACTTATAAAACTTCAGCAAATAGATCAGAACAAACTGAGTGCAAACTATTTTTATTTTGTTAGATAAAATCTGGAAGTCAGTTTTGCAATGTAATGAGGTACAGGTGAGTGTACTATAATAACAGCATAGTGAATGAAACCCTAATAAATGAATGCCATTGAGTGAAAAAAGATGCAGGAACAGCTTAATGAATTAATGCTGTTGAGAAGAAAAAGAAAAAATGTAATGTATACTCTGACTTTAAGAGAAGCCAGTTGTACTTTTGTAAGGTATGGATCGGGGACGGGCTGCCCAGGTGGAGCCAGGTGAGGGGAGCTCCGAAAAATGTGAATGAGGCAATGTTGAAGCGTGAATCACCTAAAGTCGATGATGGAAATGATAGAGAAGGGAGCTGCCGACAGTAGGAAAAGAGGAAGAGCGGTGGCTTTGGCAACCTTGGGAGAAATAGAGGCGAGTTGAGAGCAGCGTGCTCAACAACAGGAGGCCGGCTTCTGTGCAACTTCTGGATCAGTTAAAGTGATGGGGACTGTTGTAGAGGAGAAGGTTGGAGGGCTGAAGCAGCAAGACCTTGTTCAGGAAAAGCCCCGCTAGTGTGGAGATAAGAGCGATCAATGCTCCTGTTAGTAAGAAGACAAAGTACTAGAAGAAACACAAACCTGGCGGCAGGATCAGAATTAAAACTGGACATGTTAAGGAGCATATCAATGAACTTGTTTGCAGCTTAATGGAGCAGAAAGCTGTTAGAGGAGCAGTCTTTTGTTTTAAAGTAGAGTCTTGATGATTATTGGTCATGGTGAAGGCTTGCACTGAGCTGATAGGCTTGCACCAAGGGAGCAAGAAAGGTGTGTGAGAGGTGAGGTTTAATTAAGTCTTTTAGTCAAAATTTTGTATTAAGCTTCATTTATTTAAAGAAACAGTTAGAACCGCCAAAATGTTATTTTAACATTCTTTAAGAATGACACTGTGCTTCAGCAAATAAAAGATTTATGATGCTGTACTCACCATTGACAAGCATGGGATATGAATTTTACACAGAGCGGTTGCTAAATCCTTCTCCACTCTATAGTCTTAGCTTAGTCATTTTATTTTTTTCTAACTTATCCACCAAGGCTCCCATTAGGATTTTAACAGAAATATCTAATTTAATTGTTTTATGATAAGCTACCTTTTCTTCAAATTCATAGCCAATTTTAGAACACTGTTCAGAAACAAGAATCTTCAATCTATTTTGAATTTGGTATTCTCTGTATTTTGATAATTGTATAACCATTTTTAAAAGAAAATCTATCTAGGTAGTTATCTCTAGAAAACAAGCAAGAACAATA
>JAUZNJ010034055.1:0-12891 GCA_034780135.1 Jordanella pulchra | reverse complement strand
CCAGTCCATATCAGAATCAATAAACGGCATGATTTTTTTCCCCATTGAGATCTGATGTGTTTTCAAAGTGTTCCTTTTAATTCTTTTGAGCAGTGTATTTGGAATTGTTTGATTGTATAACTCTCTACTCCATTAACCTAAAATAATCCTTCTATTGTTAAAATCTCAGAAAATAAAAATAACCACAAGATATGAACGAGTTATGGAAAGTGAAATTTCCCTCTTTTTCTGATGCTGCAGATGTGATGAGTTGAGTTTCAGACAGTTTTGTCAAGACAGTTGATAAAGAAATGGGCAAATTAAAGTTTTTTTCTGCATTACTTTGGCCATTTGTTCAGTCTGAGCAAACACGTACATGGAAAAACTCATATTGTTATTCCCATTGGTGGGAATACCATTAATTTATTGTCACAGCTTTGTTACTAAGCTGCATTTAATACATGTGTTTACATTACGTACCTCAGCATGACCTAATGCATTTAATTAAGGTTTCAAAGCCACAGAGAAACAACGCTGATCATATGGTGTTCATTACTGCTCTGCAAAAAAAAAAGAAAGATTTGCTGGCTCATACAAATATCTGTGACCATGAAAAAAAAAAAAAACAAACCTGGAGAGCGAATTTGTCACATTCTTTGTCGTATTAGTTTAGACGGATGTTTTATGACAGTTATACTGTTTCATGGATAAAATGTTTTGTCACATGTTTTCTTTGCTGCCCAACTCTTGCATATATTTAACAGACATTAACAGTGATTGCCCATTGGCAGAGCTCATTTTGGTTTGGTGCAGTAATGTTGTTCCTGGCTAGCCGTGCCTGCTCTTTTGCAACACCCAAGGGTGACACAGCTGGGTAACACAACCCGCTGCCAGTGTCAGAGGTAACTGTTTCAACATTGTTTCTGGGGTGCAATATAGCTGAAAGCCAGGGCTTTTATAAATTGTTTTTACTGGGTAAATCACTGGAAGTCCAGGAACTTGTGTTTTCTTTTGCGCAATGCTGTAAATTAGTGGTATTGGATGAGTTTGGGTGAATATATGTGGGGTATTTCTCTTCTACTTGATATGCTTCGAAGAAATCTCACAACAGATGAATAAAGAGCTAATTTATGATGGCAATTTGTTTATGAAGATCTATTCTCTTGAGTTTAGATTTGAATCCAAAACCAGCGGCAGGGTCTGACTTTTGTTGAAATATTACTCCAGTCCATTAAAAATAAGATAATATGAATTGCTTAAAACATTTTCCACTTATAGTATAATGGGACATAGATCCCAAACAGTTCAGCTGAAAAACAAACTTATGTTTAAAAAGGGAAATAATGAAAAGAAATGGAGCAGAGCCACCTGATTGCAGGATTGTGCACACCCTGTAATAACACATCGACTGATACGGGTTTTTTAAGGCTAATGCCGATTACTTTGACATCGGATCAACGCGAGAGTCTACAACCTACAACTGTTGCTCTAAGCAAATTGAATAAAAAATGTATGTATTTATCAAGGCAACAGTTGTTATCATGCAATATCTGCATAGAATATCTTCAACAGCACATCATCAGTGTTCAAAGAGTTTAAAAAGTAACCAAATGTCTTTTTAGCTTTTACTATATGTGTTATATTTTTATCATTTTAGGTGGGCTAAGTGTTGTTCTTTGTCTTTTATATTTATGATGATGTATCCAGCTTGACTCGTTCAAAATAGAAGGTTGTTATCCTTCAGGAAAATTTAAATTGTAATTTTAAAAATAAAAAATCTTAGCTTGATTTCCTTAGCTCTCAATATTATAAAATCCATGACAGATAGATAGATAGATAGATAGATAGATAGATAGATAGATAGATAGATAGATAGATAGATAGATAGATAGATAGATAGATAGATAACATTAATTTGACAAACCTAAATATTGAGCTATAGGTGAACTTTGATCAACCTAGTTTGAATCTGTACCTTAAACCTGAAATATTTGCCTTTTTAACTATGCAAAAAAAAAATCGAAATCTGGGTAAACAGCACAGTAGGTGTATCTTTGTAAATTTTCTATGAAGTTATGAGGTGAAGGTTGGTACTGTGGCACAGAGAGGAATGAGGGTTTCGAGAGTTTTATTTATAGAACTGCATGGTTATAAATTATCCTATTAAACAGGTTATCTAATAAACTCAAAGCAAGCAGGAAGTTTACCACCTAAAGATAGACACGTATTAAATTAATCTTTTAAATGTATGATGTAATGGTCAGTAGCAGCACTGAGCTCTTTTTCTGTCTTAGTTTATGTTGGGATACTTACAGTAATGAGAAGACCAGACGTGGTGTTGATGGATTTCTTCTTAAATATTATTCCTGGGAGCAACCTAAGACTAACACACAAAGATAATAAACATAGCAGGTAAAAAATTATAAAAATCTGTCAAGATTAATGACGCCACGTTGCAGAAGTGGCATAGCAGAAGAACACAGCGTTCATACATTCAAGAAAAGTTTACCGATTTACATCATAGAGCAAAATGCATATTTTAAAGGTTGTAGAGAGGTTCTGTTGAAACAACAACGGGTGCAATTGGGACATAAATGTCTATTTATGTTGACGTCGAACAAGAATTGATTGAAAAGTGTTCCTTTACACATTGTTTAATTATAGATGACCTTCTTTGATATTTATTATTTCTTCTCTCTCTTTCCTCTGCATACATTTGAAATATGCAGTATGATGGGCATTCAGAGAGGCTGTCTGTCTGAAGTGATCTTTGGCACCAATGGAGAGCATTTTCTGCCATTTCTGCTTCAAATTGTAATATAAAATCAGATGTTTCTATATCCTTTCTTATTATCCTTATTATCTATTCTGAAATTGGGATGAAAAATGGAATGAGATCTATGTCTATATGTAGTCTCCTCCAAGGCGTACTGGATCTTCTACCAGTCAGATTCACCCAGTGCTCAGAAGGCATCAAGATTAGATGTTTGAACCACTGTAGCTGACTTCTTCTGAACTGTTTTCTTTTATTTATATTAAATATTGAAAAATTTTTTCTGATCAGAAACTTTCAGTCTCGAAAAAAAAAAGCAGAAAGAAACCGTTTTTTAAGGGGGGAATTGCTTTTAATGGCATTGTTCTTGATTTGATTCATTCCTCCAGTCAAACTTTATTTCCAATGCACTTTATTTCCAATGCACTATAATATCCAATATAAAATATCCACAGCAGAACCACGTAATCGTCCCATTGTTTGTTGCAGGTTGAAATAAGCCAGAGACAGAGGCTATCCTTAATGTGACATCATGACTTTCAGCTGTTTATTCAGGCACCACAGATAGATTCATTATGATGCAAATAATTTAACGCTGCAAAGGGAAAACAAACTCGAAATTTCAGGCTCTCCAAGGACCTCTTCTTGTGTTCATCTTTCACTACCTCCTATGATATCATGTGTAGGAGAGCTGGAAAGTGTTGCTCGATGTTGTCCCGATGGATCCAGCGGCTGAAACACTGACGGCTCACCAGTAGTGCCTATAATGCACCAAATGTAAAACATACTCTGTTCTCATGAGGTCTTCTCTCCCCGAATACCACCCAAAAACTGTTTGGAAAGAAGCAGTCAGGACCCATCAAACCAGTTTAAGTCCACCCGAGGAGAGATTTAACAGATGCACTGCGAGGCCGCTCGCGTTTCAGACCCGGTCTATAGGCCCTGCTGCTGCATCTGGTTCACAGAGTCTCTCTTATGGTTTGGACAGAACCACTATTATTCCAGGAGGATTTTCTTGCATCTCCTCCTAAAGTTACTGTGAGATCCATGCCTGAACGCCTGGACATGTCTTACTCAGGAAAACTGCTCAAAGAGGGATGATTGACAGCCATGTTCATCTTTTGTCAAAGCATGACATCTTCTTGCATTGATTAGAATATAAAAGGTCATAATCATTGCAGAGTTTATTTCTTATTCAGAATTTGTCTTTAAGTAAAAAAAAGCCTGAAAAAGCTGATGAGTGAAGCAGATATTTAAAGGATAATAGGATCAAGAGTCCTTGTTGATAAAGTCTTTATATCTCCTCTTTGCTGTGATTTCAGGATCAAATTTATGTTGGATGTGGAAAGATAAAACATTAATTGGGCCCCTGAAAATGAAGAAAATTAACAATTTGACAGCCAGAAAACTGTTTTAAACACCAGATTATTGGGTCTTTTACCAGATAACTTACATAAAGTGGGTGATGACCTGAAGGATGATCTGTCTCTGATGTTCCATCCTTCAGAGCTTTATTAATGTTTCTCTAAGATATAACTCTCAGATTATATGACTTTGCTACAGGTAGCTTTAAACCTCACATCTTGTATTTGTAATTCTTAAAGAACACACTGCAAAATTAAGCTATAGATCTGAAAGTGATATAGTATTTGAAACATTTTACCCATTAAAACTGAAAAAAGCCCTGAAAACTTTTAAAGATGATAGTGAAATTAATCCAATCTTCTGCGGTTTTTCAGATTTCTTCCCATGTGCTGTATCAAGGGAGCAAAGTTTTAAATTTAACCATGTCCAAGAGGCCAACCCTGACATCCTTTGCCCCAGTGACATTTTCTAGATCATTCAGGTCTTTCTCAGGGTCCCTCCAAGGCAGTGGGGTGTGAAAAATCACCAGGGTGCATCCTGATGAGATGCCTGAACCGCCTCAAATGACTAATTTTGATGCAAAAGAACCATGGCTCTACATTGGGCTTCCCCTAGATGACGCAGCTTCTCACCTCATCTCTTCATGAAAACAGCTTAGAGCAGCTTATTCCTCCTTCTATCTGTCTGGCCACGCTCCCACTCCTGAACAAGACACCAAATGCTACTTAGGCATCTGTTGTGGGCATTCTTGGTAGTCTTTGTGAGGCTTTTATTATGTTTGTATATGATATCCAAATTATATCATATGCCTGATATAAAAAAATACATTGTAGCCATGTTATTCAGCACTATTGAGAACCATGGCCTCAGACTTAAATCAACATGCATAAGGAGACAAAAGTGACGGCTTTATACAGGCATAGAAAAACACGGAGACTTGTGGTGGAGAAACTAAGGAAACACCACCTACTGCTCGCATTAATGTGATCTTGTTTTAAAACTAAAATCACAATCTTTTAAATTGGTCTGTAAGATAGTTTGATCAATTAACCCTCTGAATAATTATCTTTTTCTTTCCTATTTCAATAAATTAATTCATATAGCTTTTACATAATTCTTATCCCAAGAGAAAGTTAAATGTCTGTCTATAAAACATGTAAATTTTCCACTCAGGGTGATCACACAGGCCCATATGTTACTATATCTGGGTCATCTGGGTATCGTAATACTGTAGCCATGAAGCTGTCGGTAGGGTTTTAAAGTGCAGCTTCTAATTTATTCTCTTTTTATTTAGTTTCTTAGTCCATTGTCATGCAGCAGTTCTGTAAATTGTTAGTATCTTTATGATCTGGATGAGCTCAATGCCTTTCTAAAGACTTTGCTTGTGTTTTGAGTCCCTGGTTTTGTCTTCACTGGTTTGTTCTATAATGGCGACGCTGCTGCTTTATGTTGCCCCTCTTTATTCAGCTGATCGGCCTCTTGGAAGATTCAAGGTTTCCTATTGGGAAAAGTATATATTCAGCACCTTTTTCCCTTGTCTGACTTGGCTGCAGTCTTAGGAACTGCTCCAGAAATGAGGTGGCACCTTCCTGTCATCTGGTCCTTAACTGTGGCATGAATGTCTCCAGATTTTCTGTGCACCTGCGGGTTGGCAGCCCTGCTCTGCACATATTATAGGTGTTCCTCAGCTTTGATCACAAGTAGCAACTTAAGCTCAGGGCCAGGATGGCTTTAAATTATTATTTTTCTTTCTTTAATGAATGTAATCATTCTTTGAAAACTGAAATTTGATATTTGCTGATATTAATATTTGTTTGTTAATATTTGTTTTGGGTATGTAACAAGTAAAGGTTAGTCAAAGATGAATAGAACAGGATGTACATGGATTTTTTATGTTTTTTTTTCTTTTAAGTACCTCTATAAAAATATTTTGCTGAATATACTGTTAACAGTTTTCCAGACCAACTTGTTGCAAGGATGCTTTGTGGGAAGATTGAAGGCCCACCTTTTTGCTTTTGATCAACAATGTGCAGAGATGGGGTTGACAAGTGAAAAAAAGGTTTGTTTTTAATCCTTAGTTTCTGTTTGGGCTATTTCTATTGAACGGTAGGGAAACTCAGTTTCCCATTGGGTAATAGAATTTTTAATTTTATTAAGGACTTCTCTCCTACAGTGCTGTGAACAATAAACCGAGGTATAAAAATTCCCTTAAATAGTTTCCAGTATTTTATATATTTGCTAAGCTTAACAGAACTAGCAAAGAAATTTCTTGTTTACCTGGTTCAATTTGAAAATTTCTTTCACCATTGTTTGTAACAAAGATCTGCGTGCCTAGGTGCTTCATTTTATAGTATAAAGTACTGTTTTTATTTAAAGTAATTTTGTAATTTTTCAGAGCCGTTTAGGTAAGAGAGTTCTGACAACTCCACTGACGACAAAGACCAACATTTTAGAGAAATTTATATTAGAGAGACATTCAGAGAAAAAAAATTATCTAAAACAAACAGATAAGGTCCTGGCAGAAAAAAATGACAGAATTAGTTTTTTTCAAAGTGTCAAATCACTTTTAATTATATATGTTGTTCTATATTTCTCCTCCTTATACTCTTTAATTTAATCATGACTGAAATGAACCAATAAAAATATAAAAACAGCCATTGGGCGTTGTCTGGTGTTGGATTTTGACGGCATGACCTTTTTAAGCAAACATTTGACAGCCTGAAAGTATCGCAATATTGAAACTGAATATTAAATAGAATCATGTCATTGCTTTTACTAAGGAAAAGAAATGTGACGACTACTATTTTTGAAACTGCTTACTATGTTTCCCTATTTATAAAACAGGATTTGGGGCATTTGACACTGCAAATGCTTGTTTCAGAAATAGTGATGGGATCTCTTGTCATATAAAAGCTATGATTTTAAGTTTGGCAACTGAAAAAATATTCAAGTGGGAAACTTTGGATGGATTTCCTGAGTATATTTTCACTCATAAATATGTGTAAACCACAGTTTGGATGTCTTTCTAATTCCCACAAAGACAAACCTGGGCCTGAAATAGCACCACCAAACTAATAGCAAATGTCTGTTTCACACAGTTTAGCTCACATGAATGAAGACATTTGGGGAAAGTGGACCCAAATTTATGCATATTTACGTAAATCACAGCTGAAAAAAAGTCCTTCAGAATAGAGACCACAGCAGTTTGTGGCATTTGGATTTGGTGAGAAGAAGTACCATCTGGTAAAAGATGATGATAGGATTAAAGTCAGACAAAAAAATAAAAAAATAGACCTGCGGAATCACTGACTTTACAAAAAAAACGTAGTTTGTTGAATATTACAAGAAATAAAATCACCTAGGTCTACTAGGCCTGTTTTACAGGTAATTCATGCAATAAAAAAAATATTAAAAATATAATAAATATTAAAAATTCCTCTTGTACACTTTATCTTGCTGTAGAAACCAAGTGAAAACAAATATCACACAAAAAAGGGATTGAATCTTATCTGTACAATTTGCTACAAATAATACTTTACATAAACCACATGTAATACTTTCGAATCAAAGTCAAATCTGTTTCATATTTTGAATAAAGCAGTTAAAGCGATGAGTCATTTCATCATCTTTTTACAACCTGCAGCTGTGCATTAAAAATATGTGTCATGGATTCAGACTGATGTTGTTTTCAAGAGTTTTGATGATCTTGTCAAACAATGACCTGGATGTTTCTAATCTAAAATATTTTCTTCCAAACTGTTAATCACTTCTGCACTTACTTTGTTTTTCATGTAAAAGAAGAAAAGTTTCTAACTGAAACAAAAAACACTGTAAATGACTCTCATGTGTTGGAGTTAGTAGTGTTGTTTGTGTCTGCATGTATTTAGAGCAGTCTGCGAATCCTGAGCAAAAACCAAGCAGCATTTGGAAAAAGAAACAGTCCAAAATCCCCGCAGATCCCCTTTGGGTGTTTTTTAAAAAAAATGTTTATCTTTTACTTGGCATCAAATTCACCCGGGGTGGTTGCTGTTAAAAAAGCCCCCTTTTCTAGCTGGATATTCTCTGTTTGTGAGTTTGAACGTTTTATTTTCATCTCACTTAACTCATCGTGCTTGGTGACCAGATAAATATTGTGTTTTTTGCAATCGAGCAGCCAGTGGATTTACCAATGGTTATCTGTGTCACACCATGTTTATACTCACGTGAAACAGAATACCAAATAAGAAGTTCCCAGAAGCTGTTATCAACATAATATGTTTATTAATGGAAGAGCATGCTCTGATGTTATTTTATTTTGAAAGTATCCAGTGGTGTTTATGTTATAGACAATGTGGATGATTAGGCTAATGTAATAAACTACTTCATTATATGCATAAAAGGGTCTTTACACATCTTTAACAAGAGTGTCAGTATTTTTTCCACATACGTACGTAGCTTTAACGTCGTACATGGTCATTTCTATCATAAAGAGAGTTCCACCTTTTTTTATTTCCTACAGTTAGGGTTTGCAAGTCGGTTCTTAGATGTCCTCAAAGCTAACTGAGATGAAACGAAAATAGCTGTAAGATAAACTAGTCAATGATTATGTGATAAATGACAACTTTTAACTTAACTCGCTCTCTCAGCTTCATTTATTTTCATTAGTTCTTTATTTAAAAACTTTATTTTTGAGTACTTAAGCTCATCTTTAAATCTTATATGTGTGCTTCTAGTGCTTGTACAGTTGTGACCAGATAAATGCATATACTATAAAAGATGACACATAACCGTTGTTTTTACTGTGTTATGATTAGATACTTAAAAATACTCAGAATATTTTTTTTATTACTGCCTTTACATTAACTACCAAGGTTAATTCTGTGCATACAACTTTGCACAGGTGCAATTTTTTAAACATTACACAGTTAACCTCACAAATACTTCAGACTCTGTTAAAAAAAAAACAGATTACGTAACTAGTTCAATAACATTCATTCATGTCTCTTTTTAAAGAAAAGAGACCAGTATCCCAGTAACCAACTGTCTGCTGAACAGTGAAAGTTTACACTTCCCAGAAGAATTTCTGCCTCAGGTTTCCACTTTGAATTATCTTGCTATGCTGAGACCAATTTGGTGGATGAAGTTGATAATTATTTGATCTTTTATCTGGTCAAATATCTGTATGTTTCCAGAAAAAAATGAAAGGATTTGTATTTTCTCACCATATGCTGCTTTACATTCTAAAATTTATAGATATTTACACCGTGCTTGTACTGTACTGACAACTAGCCTCCTCCAGCCTGTTCCTTGATCGACGCATTGTAAAACACGACTGCTCTTCAAGTTTAGGCCAAACTTTGTTTAACATAAAGATCTGAATATATAAGAGGGCAAAATGTGTCTCTCAAATGTATAATGACTTAAATTGTTATAATAATCTGATTAAATAGTGTCGTTAAGTGAAGGTTTTATAGCGGAAATTAAACTTATCCACGAAAATTTCCAAGAAAAGAACTGAAAACCTGTAAAGCAGGCTTTAACCCCAACTCATTCACAGTAGTTCTTTCAAAAGAAATGCCCAAAAAGCAGAAAAATAAAATCACAAGATTATCAAAGCAAACTCCAAGAAATGGAGTTTAAAAGACCATTCTATGAGACACTAAATAAACTATGTAAACTTCTGAAACTAGAAAATAGTTTAAACAACCCTAAAATAATCTCTCAAATTTATTCTGGCCCTCAGCAAATATAAATCATCCAGTGTATTTGCTTCTAAATGGTTTTAAAATGGGATGTGGGTTTTACCAGCTGGAATCCAAGTATAGTCAAGTAACATTTTTAAAAAACACCTTTTGTTCTTTTTTTAACCTTAAAACAGGAATTCATTTCAAGAAAATTACCTTTTATTTAAATCATTTCAGCAGCAAGGTGAAAATATTTTGTAGGAAATTAATGTTTTTAATAGATTTGGAAACAGAAATGTTTTGTTTCCGTTTACTTGATTTTACTCCATTTCCTCAGTTTGAGGCACTAATGGACTTGAGTGTTGGGTGATTACTGTCTGTTTTTAACATCTAAAAGGAAAACTTTTAGTACTGCAGCTTGTAAAGCAGCAGGGATTTGGCCACTGTGTGCTGTGATTTGTAGTCTTTCCTTCTCTTAAGGAGTTGAAACAAGTTTTTAGCTAAGCTAACCTCATAGTGAGGCTGTGTAAATACGTGTAAATATCCTGATGCTTGCACAATTAATACCTCTAACAGTACCATCCATGGACTCTGCTTTGGTGATATTCCAACACAAAGCAGTGAATGCTCTACTGGTGGAAAGGTAGAAGGAAAATTAATAGTCTATTTTTATTACAAAAAAGCCCTAAAAATGTGGCATGCTTTTGCAATTCTTGACGACCGATATAATGTTTTCTAAACCAATTTTATTGCGAATATAGTTTAGAGTCTTTTGGTCTTTGTCCCTCTCTGATTGGCACATCTACCTGAAAATTTTACCCATATTTTGCAAGATAGCCCAAACCCAGTCAGCAGAGTTTTCTAAAAAGTGACATATTCTAAATACATGACAGCTGTAAAGATGGACCATTTACAGCTTAGAAGAAAAACACAAAAATCATAGTTTTACTTAATATTTAAAAATATTTGCTGCATACTTTGTGCTAAACTGTCACATAAAATCCTATAAAAATAGTGGTTGTAATTAGACAAAAATGTGCAACGTTATTATAGGAGGATCGAAGACTTACTGACGAACAGACAACTGTTTGTGAGACTGATGAGTCATCTGTCTAATCAGGAAGTCAGCAGCACAGGAGCACCATAGGGAACAGTACTCTCACTGCTCCTTTATACTCTGTACACCTCTGACTCTAATCATCACTCAGACTGTGTTAGCTGAAATAAACATGAGGTTCCTCAAAAGTTGCTGGTTGCATCAAAGATGGAAAAGCAGCTGAGTACAGGGAGCTGGTGAACCATTTTTTGGCATGGTGTGGAAACAATCGTTTGATCCTGAATGTCAACAAAACAAGGGAAATGACTGTAGATTTCAGAAGAAACAGGAACAACTTGAATCCCGTTAACATGATGGGAGAAGAAATTGAGGTGCTATAGGAGTGTGAATACCTTGGTGTTCACCTGGACAACAGATTGGAGATGCAACTGTGAAGCCATCTACAAGAAGGGGCAGAGCAGACTACATTTCTTAAGGAAGCTTAGGTCGTTCTGCGATAGCAGTATGCGGCTGTATATCTTCTCTAAGTCTGTTGTGGAGAGTGTGGTTTCTTCTGTCATCCTTTGCTGGGGTAACAGCATCAGAGCAAATAAGTTAAAAAAGCTCAACATTCTAATGAAGTAGGCTGGTTCTCTTTTAGGAACCTCTAGGGATGATCAAAGAAGAGTTCCTTATAAAGTAAAGAACATTGTAGATAACAGTGAAAATACTCTTAATCAGACTGTTAAAGACCAACAAAGCATCTTCAGTCAAAGACTTCTCCAGAGGTGGTACAACACAGACCAATACAGAATATCCTTCCTGTCTACAGCTATTAACATTTGCAACTGGATAAAGAAAAAAAACAACAAGAAAAAGACATTTTTCTTTGGGATCAATAAAGTATTCTTTTTAATTTAATTGAATAAACTCCATAGGGTGATCATGTCCATGATCAGCAATTGTCTTTGGCACCTACAGAGATCATTTATGAGGATATAATAAGAAATGTTGGTTTCAGTGTGATTAGGCTCATTGCAAGAGTAAAACTACAACAAAACATATCTGTCCCACGTCGCAGTTAATCTAGAAAGCATATAAAAAGTCCTTTGTGCTTATTGTTGAGATAAGTACACATTTGCCTGTCCTGAAATGCCACAGCTGTGTTTAGCTAACCTCAGCAAGTGGATCTTTAAAAGACACCACATGAGATGAGGCTGCTATTTTACAGTGCTTGCTGGTTCCCTTTAGGGTTTGTGGGACACTTTTTCTTAGTTTCACTGTCTGGCTCTTCTTTCTGGATCAGGACCAAAGTTTTTTTAGTGAACAGCCACAGCTGCGCTTACAGCTGGAAAACTGATACAATCAAGGAAGAGTGGATGTGATTGTTACCAATTGAGTGATTATTATATGTTTTTTTAGTCTTTGATGGTTTTGTTTCCTATCAAAACTCCTAATATTGGTTCCAGCTTTGAAAAGCCAACAGGTGGTGGTTTGCAATTATCATTCTTCAGTGACACCAAACCACTTGGCTATTAATCCCGTTGAGTTCGCTGAGGCACAGACACATCGCAGCCTCTCTAATTAAGATCTAACCACAGTTCCCATGACTGGTTTGCTACACAACTCCAGTGGGGGGAACTCCAGCGATTTACGGGAAGAATCATAAAACTATAAACCAGGGTATACCAGGAAATACGGCCTGAACCTACACTTAGTGACTCCATCATCAGCTAATATAACTACAGAAGTGTACTTACTCATCCTCTTAGATGGGCTGGTTTATGGCCCATAAAGGATCACTGGGATTTCATCAGCACATATTGCTGTGAAGTGTTCAGATGACTAATTATGCATGGAAAGGATCCGGGTTCAAATTAGATCATCAATATCTGGCAGATGGATGAGAACAAGTCATCCCTAATAATCAGTTAAATGCCTGTATACATAATACAGCTACTGTAGTTGTGAGAAGGGTGAGGATAACTTCATTTTCAGTTCAGTCTCCCAACCCTGCATGCAAAATATTTATGGGAAACATCACCCATTATTTACAACATGCAAACATATATATA
>JAUZNJ010034054.1:0-12892 GCA_034780135.1 Jordanella pulchra | reverse complement strand
TAAACTTGTTGAACTTTTTCTCTGCCTCCTGTGGTGTTCTGCATGTGGGTTCGACACCTCAAACCCATCATGACAGTAATGACACCAATCCTGACAAAGGGTCATTTAAACATTAAAACAGTGCAAATTACCTTAAGAGAAAATATTTATTTCATACATGGAATAGATATTACAGGAACTAGGAAGTACAGGAACTAGAGGCAGGATGAGGAAATGGGACTTAAGAGTGACATGACTGGTTGGTTGGTGACTGCATGCACCAACGAAGCCGACACAAGAGTTTAGAACTCTGTGCATACAAAATGACAAATAAAAAAAAGTCTAAGTCTAAGTCTAGAAAAACATATCACAGAAAGGCTGTATTCACAGCACTGAATTGGTGATGTTGTAACACAGTTTACTACCACTGAGCATATTTTATGACAGCAACAAGCACCATGTCAAGTTACAAAGCAAGTAACTAATGTTTATTTTAGTCTCCACTCCTATACTTAACAAATGTAATCCTGATAATATTCAGATTTATTTTCAAGCTGTCTTTTCTCAGTAAATTATAAGAAACTTGGATGAGACACTGATTGTGTAGATTTCACTTTTAAGCTAGAATATAGCCGAACAGGTTCGCTTTCACGGAAGCTATGGTTTTTCCAGTAAGATTTTGCATGATACTTGTATATGAAACTAATTTTAGAGAGTACAATATTATACAATGGAGTACTGTATATACGACTAATTCAAAGATGAAAAGGAGTAGGTTGGATTATTCAGATAAACTTTAGCAAATAAAAAAGGGATGAACGAACCATGCATACTAATATACAATGGAGCATAGGAACTCAGCTAACATAGCTCTTTCTCAAAAAAAAAACCCTCTGAAAAGTATTCCTTTGTCTCACTTCAAGTTCTTATTCTACAAGTTTTAAAGCATCGTGACATATAGAGGCCATTCTGTTAAAAGTTCGTTTTGAACCAGATACTATCAAACTCTAAGTAGATTCATAAAATAGCTGCAACCTCAAATAGGCAAAGTATAATATCCCAAATAATAAGTCCTAAGCCATTCCTGGGTAAACTAAAAACAAATTCTCAACAGGAGATGGAAAGGGAGGTGAGAAAGAAAGAGGGCATAGAACCTAAGGGCAAAGGGAAACAGATAGAAAGGAAAATGTGTATGAAAAGAGAGAAAATAAAACAAAACCACCAAAATGGATAACACAGAATATATACTGTAACTTTTATAAGTCTGCCTTCACACCTGTATGACACGAGGGACAGAAAACGGAGAGCATAATAACAGCAAATTGAAGACAACAGCAATCAAAGTAAACATCAAAAAAGCTTCCAGAGCAGTGGGTATCCCTTAGCTATCCATGTGTGTGGAAGACAAAACCTATATAATATTATATGTAATATGTAGTATTACATATATATTCAGGGTGATATATATGTAGCTGCAGCTTAGTAATTGGTATTAATGTGTATCATAAACACATGGAACCAAACTCCAGTAGTATGGATGCACGGGCATGACCTATAGCAGGTGTTGGTGGCCCCAGGCACACCCTACAGGGCCCAGGTTGACAAAGAAAAAGGAGAAGAAAAATGATTGAACAAGGAGGATTCTTGTCAGGGAGGATTCTTGTCAGGGAGGTTGAAGTAGCTGACAAAAGATCCTTTAAGGGAGGTGTCCGGTTCAACACATAGATAGGGTCTCCACCCAAAACTCCAGTATTTCTTCGGAAGGAAACAACACCTGGAGAGGAGAAAAACAAGGAATTACTCCTTTTTTTTCTGAGTTAAACTGTTTGTAAATGTGCATAAATGTGTGTGTGTGGGTGTGTGTGTGTGTGTATGTCGCCGTCGTCTTCCGCTTTACCAGGTCGACCTTTCCACAGACACTTCCTCCAGCTCAGCTGGGGGATGCCCAAGGTGCTCCCAGGCCAGGTGAGAGACATTGTCCCTCCAGCGTGTCCTTGGTCTTCCCATGGGCCTCCTCCCGGGGGGACGTGTCTGGAAAACCTCCCGAGGGAGGCGTCCAGGAGACATCCGAAAAAGATGTCCGAGCCACCTCAGCTGACTCCTCTCGATGTGAAGGAGAAGCGGCTCTACTGCGAGCCTCTCGCGAATGACCGAGCTCCTATCTCTAAGGGAGAGCCCAGCCACCGTGCGGAGAAAGCTAATTTGGCCGCTTTTGTCTGGGATCTCGTTCTTTTGGTCATGATCCACATTTCATGACGATAGGTGAGAGTAGGAACATAGACCGACCGGTAAATTGAGAGCTTTGCCTTTTCGCTCAGCTCTCTCTTCACCACGGCAGACCGGTGCAGCATCTGCATTATGGCATCTTGTACTGTCCACCTTCAAGCTACTCAGAACTTATCTGTCAGACTATGAAGTAAACAATCTCTTACAGTATCACCTCCAGTTTTAGAATTTGGTTAAAAGCGCTCATTTTATCTACAACGGTCTGAAGGGCCAAGCTTTGTTATTTGTGCAATCTTTTAGCCAAAACATCTGCTACTTGTAGCCTATGACCCTAAGCCCACATTCTCCTTGTTGTTCCTCATACAAGGCTAAAGGCTAAGGGGGGCAGGGCCCCTGTTGACACATTTAAAAACCTTGTTGGACTAGGTTTTTATGTCATGATTTTTACAATGCTTTTTATCTTTATTTTTAAACTGTAAATAACTTGTAAATTATTTATATTGCACAGCTTGTCGGTCCTTCATAAAAAATGATTACTAATATTTGATTTCTAAGTTACAAAATCAAAATGGAAACTTTTTCCCTGTTTGCTTGTGATCCCAACCTGAAGAGAAATGGCTTGGCCACTGCCATCAACAGGTTCCAATGGTAGATGATAGAGTTGGGCCTGTTTTTCAGTTTTAAGTCCTGTCCCACCCCGAGATATATATATATATATAGCTCTGGGTACCGTTTTTACTTCAGTTAACTTTATATGCTCTCTTTCATAATTTTTGACATCAAAATTGGCTCAGAACTCTTCTGCTTAACTGTTTCATTCCTATATAGTGCCACCTGTTCACCTGGTTTACCTGGTTTCACCTGTTTTTTTATATTGAAGGTATGTGTGGATCAGTCCTCTTCTTCTAGGTCTGTTTCTGTATCCTTGAACTCAAATTGATCTTGGTAGAAACTAGCTGACCTTGAGCATGGTTCTACTATAGGTTTTGTCCTGTTAGAAGGGAGTTTTTCCTCTCCAGTTTTGGAGCAAGGTGTAAGGAATTACTGTCAAGTCACAATACAATGCAATCTCTACTGTTGCTACATGCTCATCCATGGGGAACAAATCCTACAAAGTCAATGACTCAATGCAATAAGCTGAATTTCCTTATAAAAAGATTAAGTTGAAAAGTTTTCAAACACTCACACAAAATAAAAACAGTATGGCCTAACTGCCATTATTTATCGGGATGAAATCCTTGCACCCATTGTCAGACCCTATGCTGATGCAGTGGGTCCTGGGTTCCTCCTGGTGCATGACAATGCCTGGCCTCCTGTGGCAAGAGTATGCAGGCAGTTCCTGGAGGATGAAGGAATTGATACCATTAATTTGCCCCCATGCTCGCCTGACCTAAATCCAATAGAGCACCTGTGGGAAGCTATGATTTGATCCATCCGACACCGCCAGTTTGCACCTCAGACTGTCCAGGAACCCGGTGATGCCCTGGTCCAGATCTGGAAGGAGATACCCCAGGACGCCATCCGTCGTCTCATTAGGACCATGCCCCGACGTTGTCAGGCATGCGTACACACACATGGAGGCCATACAAATTACTGAATACCATTTTGAATTGCTGCAATGAAATTTCAGCAAAATGGACTAGCCTGCTGCATCATTTTTTCACTGTAAGTTTTGGGGTGCCTTTGAATTCTGCCCTCTGTAGGTTGATCATTTTCATCAAATGATGTGGCATCCTTTTGTTCCTAACACATCACCCACTTCACATCAATGTAAATAAACACCATGATTTTTTTCCCCATTTAGATCTGACGTGTTTTCAAAGTGTTCCTTTAATTATTTTGAGCAGTGTATGATCTCTGTGTGAAATTTTATTAGAATTTGGGGTATGGAGCTTTGGATCAATTGAGGGGATTTAACCAATCTGTAAGATGTCCAATGGTTGGGATACTGTGAAATAATCCCATTTGTTTAAAAGTTTGTGATACAGTTCTGCTCTTATTAACATTTGGTTTAGTTTGTCCACTGACTTTTCTCTGACTTTCTATCAATAACTGCTTTCCTATTTCCTCTCTCGGTTCTCTTTATTATTGATTAAAGATAAGGAAAATTGTTTTCCAACCAAACTATTTAAACTTCCAGGTACCATCATCTGTGATATGTCTGCTATGTTCTTTTGTCTATATGGTTCTCTTTTTTCTTAGTAAACCTCTGAAGCCTTCAGAGAACAGCTGGATGTATATTTTCTAAATGACCAACAATTAGACTTCATCAGCTAGGTGATTTCTAGAAGAAATTACTTGCACAGGGTATCAAATACTGAATGCATAGTCATGCCCTTTATGTTTATATTTAAAATAATTACATTTAATTAGATTTATAACCACCGAAAAACCATGTCTCGTTTTCCTTCTTCATCACAAACATGCACAACTATGTCTTGTCTATTACTTAAAATCTTCAAAACATATGATTTATTGTACAACACACTGTGCTTACATATAAAGTCGTGCCTTTAGATTTAAATGAATGTTACCCAAGTAACCCAAGTATTTTTAATTCTGATGTAGAACTACAGTGAAAGCCAGTCATCTGCATTGCTCTTTCCTAAAGGCAATGCTATACCCCAAATGAATTTGAGCTTGCACAAAATTAAACTGCTGGTGAATTGGTTTCCAACACAGTGCTCCGAGCAAATATCTGGTGTACTCACTGCGACTTGATGTCTGCTCATTTAGTGACACTCCATGAATCATGCCAGATGGAGCTGCTTGGAAACTGTGACTATGTGACAGAGAGAGGTACAAGTAACACCAATGATACTGATCTACACCTACTAAAATAACAGGCCAGGTCACAATCATTAGAATCATTAGCAATGTGTATTCACTTAAATTTAAAATGGTTCTTTCAATAATAACTTTCCATCCATCTATCTTCACCGCCTGTTTGTTGAAGTCTATGTCCAGTAGTCAATGAGTGAAAAGCTGGGCTACACCCTCGACAGATCCCTAGTTCATCACATGTTAGGGAAATATTAATTCAATTCAATTCAGTTTATTTATATAGCGCCACATCACAACACGTCATCTCAAGGCACTTCACAAAGACAGTTCATTAACTGTTTTTAAAGGAATTCATGATTAGTTAAAAAATAGACTGATAAATATTTTTGATGTAAATAAGATACAGAAAAAATTCTGTAGGCTGTTTAGTTTTTGTAAGTTCAAATACAGTATTATCACACAGACATTGCCATGCTTTTTTTTTCACTGCAATGCATTCTGTCAAAATGACATATGCTAAGTCCTGTGGTGCTAGCTCTATCCAGCTAAAACAGAAATGAGTAACATTAAAGAGCATATTGTGGGTTAGATACCCATATGTATCAGTGCTTGGAAATGCTTTGATATTCAATGCTTGGAATATGTGAGGTATTGTTTTTGAATCATAATATTCTTTTATAAGGACTACTTTGGCCTTTTGGGTTGTTTTTGAGAGAAACTTGTACTTGCGTATAAAAAACGGGGGCACCGGAAGTAAATGTAAGGAAGTCGTAGGTTTACAGCAGTGGATAGCAATGTTAATTCAGACAACATTGAGACTTTAAATGTGTACAACTACACATATGATGGACCACAACACTATAATTATAAACCAGTTGCACATCCAAGAAAGAGGAGGAAGACCGAGGGGAAAGTAAAGGGGCAAAGTAAACAGTGGAAAGTAGGCCAAGGTTCACGGCTAGATACCAGTGTTAATTTGTGTGCCAAGTATTTGGGTTGTTCGTCAAAAAAGCACTTAGTAACTGCTGTAGGTTGTAATGATTTTACTTAATTCATTGATGTATTGAAAAATTAACTTAACTTACGACAATCATAGTATCACAGTTTGTCCTCAGAGGCACTTTCACTGCAATAGTTTAGTCCAGCAGCCTCCTGCTTTATTTCTGAACCACATACATTCTGACATATTTTTTTCAAAGTGTCCTGTTAAGAACTTAAAAACAGATTACCAGGCAAAATCTCAGGTGGTGATCAGTGTTGTGATACATTTAATATATTTATTATGATCATAATTTTGGGAATTGTAATATCTTTGTCATCCACCCTGATAGGGGTGGTAAATATGTTATTTACTCAAATATTACTCGGACTGTCATATATTGTTTATTAACACGCCCTACTGGAAGTGTGTTAGAACAACAACTGAAAGTGTGAATCGAGCTCAAATCATGGTCAAACAGGCAATTCTGCACACATATTTAATAAAATCACAACACCTTCCTTTAAAAATATAAGAGTTTATTAGCAAAAACAATTCAGGTCTAATTTAAACATATTTCAATCTTGACTACAAACTAGTGAAACTCAACTAAAACTAAGCTACTATGTACAAAGAGGAGGAAAACATGGTTGAAAACCATAATCAATAAAATGATATAACAGTTTAGCATGGATTTTATGTTTGAAAACCAAAGTTTAGCTTTAGGAGTTTTGGAATGTGATCAAATTAGCTTTTGGCTAATTTAGAGCAAATGGAATGTTGTCAAACCAATTCACAATTCAAATCCAAGGGGTGAACAAAACATTAATCTGCCAAACAATGTTTTATTAAATGGTTTGCTTAATCAGACATCAATAACTTTTAGTCAATTGATTCTTAATCTTCTTTAAATGAGTTAGCAGTTAGCAGAAATGAGGATTCCATTAAATGACTTTTGGTCATAATTTGGTAATCAAAATGTAATGAGCAAATGGCAGAACACATAACACATTGAGGTTGTACCAGTGTTTAAACCCTTAGTGAAATAAAGTTTGTTTTAACTTTATTACAGCTCAAAACATTTCACTGTAGCATGATGCACCATGCGGTCCATCTTGTTAGCTTTGTCTTTACTCAACAGTAGACAAAATAAATGATCAAAATAATCAAAGACCTTTTGTTTTAGTTAGAATCTCTGTCCCCAACATTGTGCCAGACCTGTTACCTCTCCACCTCAAGTCCAGTTTTCATTCTAGCATGTCAGGCTTCCCACCGTTCCTCACATCAAGTGACACTCTATCGTCCTCAAGTCTGTTTAAGTCTCCAAACCACCAGGATTCCTGGAACTAAAAAGCAGTGTTGCAAACTGTCTCTTTGCAAAAGGTCAATTCCCAAATATGACCCATCATGACTTAGCTTCAGGTCTGTGAGATGGAGGGCCATGTTGGTCCCTTCAATGCGACTCTCTCACAGAAGAGAATCACAAAAAAGGCAGAACTGTGTGCTTCTTGGCCTTTTGTGCCTTCGCACAGTAGAGGGGTTCAGAAGAGCACACCGCTGTGGGAGGTGTCCTGTAGAGTCAGCTGGGGGGAAGGGTTGCAGAAGAGGGGCTTCAACAAATATCCAAGCGCATGTGTCTACAACAAACTTTGTCTGTCTGAAGCCATGGCACACCCAAACGACAAAGCCTGAGTACAAACAAGAAGTTTCACTTAACGTAAATTCTATGTGTGTCTCTCTGGTGCATTTTTGCCCTAAATGCAATTGTAAAAGCCAGTTTTTCCATTTATCAATTTTCTTACATAGTGGGGTGTAGAGTAGGAAGAACTTTTTCTCAAGTAAGAGTAGCAATTCTTTTTAATAATATTACTCAAGTAAAACTAAAAAGTAAAGTGCCGTAAAACTACTCCTGAAAGTACATTTCATTTAAGAAAGTAAATTTAGCTAGTTACAACCATCTCTGGTCAACATAAAAAAATGTTTTATTCTCAAAAGCTAGACCAAAATATTAAGAATCTGTTCGTCTGATGGTTTCCTTTTCAAAACGATGTACTGGCAGGAAGATTGCATGGATTCATGGCTTTGGTAAAAAAAAAATATTCAGAGCTTTGGGAGGTTAGCAACAAGTAAGAAAAGCCTCATCTACAGCAAAATGTATCGATTTCAAACAATTATTATCAAAAAAATAGATCCATTTTAAATTGTAAATACATTTTTAGTCTAGATAAGCAGACTAGTGCTGAACATAACATTGAATAACCTCAAATCATACAATATTAGCTTTTGATTTCAGATCACAAAAAACACTTACAGTGTTGCCATGTTTCTGCCTTACTGGTACTTCATTTATTCTGACAGGCCTGAATAGGTACAACATGTTCCTGTAACCACTGCATCTATCTGCATGTATCTTTATAGTCAGTAATGTGTACAATTATCTTGGCCTTGATTGAGATTTAACTAAGAAATTGGTGCTTATGAACAAGCCTATTACCATTGCTTCCTCCCACTATTAATGCATTATGAGCATGCATGCCACAGGCAGTAAATGAAACTGAAAAGAACAAATTAAATTAGACTCAGCAGACATCAAGGTCATAAAAACAGCTCAACCTCATGACAGTTATCCCTCAGTTTTTTATGCATTTCTCTAAAAGCAATCCATCAGAGTCTGACCATAACTTAGGCTGTCACTTAAAAATATTCACTCAATATGACATTTTCATTTCACCAAATTACATGGAACTAATGGCATTTTCACTTCAAAAGCAAAAGAAGTTTGGATTGCATTTTTGGAAAATACTAAAAAAAAGGAAAAAAAAAAAAAAAACGACTACAAAACAAGCGAAACATCAGCAGTTAAAATGCCTTCAGGTTATACAGCTACACCTTAACTATATTGTTACAAACTACAATGAAGGAAGTCTCCCGTAGTGCTACAGATAGACAGCTAACCAGGGAAAAATATTTGAATGTAACTTGTATAAAATAGAAATAAACCATCAGGAATGGATTGCACAAGTGTGTTTCTTTTCAAATGCTTGTCAGGGAATATATCATATACATATATAATCCATCCATTTATTTTCTTCCATCAGGGTTACAGTAGGGCTGGTGCCTATCTCCCTCAGTCTATGTGTGTAGGGCAGGGTGCCCTCTGGAGGTTACCAGACTGTCACAGGGCGAAACAGAGACATACAACCGTGCACACACACACTCACACCAAAGGACAATTAAGAGACAGTAATTAACCCAAGAGTCATTTTTGGACCTTGGAAGGAGGCTAGAGGACCCCAAAAGAACACACATGATGAGAATATGCAAACTCAATGAGGCAAGATTGCAGGCCAGGAATTGAACCCAAGACCTTCTTGTTTGGAAGGAAACATTACAAACCACCTCACTATGCAGTCCTATGCATAGATATAGTAATACAGTGCTAAAAATATGTAATAAAAAAAGCAACTTTAAGAATGTCTTCCTTAAATTTATCTATGCTGAGTTATTAATACTCAATACCATATTACATATACTAGTTTGTTAACAGTTTATTATATTACCGCTAAATAGCAAGTATTTTAACCTGAAACTGTGCTTGTGTGCACGGCGGATAATCTCATGCCAGTACCGCCCTATATGGCAAAACCACCTTGGGCGGCTACCCAAGTCACTCATATCAAAATTCACCACATGTTCTGTCTATGGACTGTAGGTTGACAATACAGTTTGCTTGAGTTTAAATGATAAGACCCAGGAGAAACAGAGAGCTCCAATTTCAAAGGTGGGACGGGGTCAGCATCACCAGGTTAGAACCAATCAGGTGACCACGGATGTGATGCAAAAACTCCAAGCGACATGCTTGGGTTTTGTTATTTCGTAGTCTCTGAAATGACTTCTGCCGGTTTTGCCTAAAACATCTAAGGATATGTGATGGTCCCTTTAGTACGTTCTTAATTTTCATTGCAACATCTCTCTTTTGCTGTGGCTATCATGCTGTTATGCTAAAGGAAAAGTGCTGCTGCATTATGGGTAATTCTAGAGCTGAGAGTTATACATTTAAAGTCTTGCCTCCTGTGCTGTGATTGGTCCGACCACATCTGGCCAGAGTCAACAGACTAGACTGAATTATGCTTCGTGTAATTCAGGTTGGCCTGGGGAGAAACCTCTAGCATCAGGCTCAATATGGTGGTCTTCTGCTGGACTTTCTTGAAGCCTCAAGAAAGGCAATATAAGTCCAGGAAGGGTTAATTTTCCAATAGGTAGAAGAGGATGGAGGTGGGTTGAATCAGAACCATTTAAATCAAAGTCATTCATAATGCAAACAAACTGGGCTGACGCTTGGTTGGGCAGCAGGCTGAGTCGTGGATTTGAAAGTCTTTGAAGCTGAACCCTTAATGCTGATTGGCCTTCTATAAAGTTCAAATTATGATTGCTTTAAAGGCGGGTTAACCTCTAATTGGACGAGGTGAGCGTTTTCGTCTTTTTTAGATGAACTCCCACCTAGACTTCATTTCAACAGATGATGATGATGATAAGGAGAAAAAAAAAGAAATTGAACCCCTCAATTATGTAGTTATGTTTAGTACCTTTACATTTAAAAATCCCAGGCTTGGAGTGAATTTTGTCCCAATATTGTGGTAAGCAATGATCATACTTTATGAATAGAAATTTGGGTAAAATCAAACGATCCAGAAAGGAAACTTTGAAGAAATTTGTAACCAAAAACAGGTTTTGAGAGTAACTTTGCTGTTTCTTTTGATTTAATTTCCCTTTTTTTTAATTTATATTTTGTTTTTTTATGTATTTTCTTCAGATTGAGTAGTAGGAATTGCAGATCACATTCTTCTACTTAAAGCCCAATAGAAATGCTCACTCTTAAGCAATACAAGTTTTGTTACCAAAGCCAATGCAGAACAATAGCAACTCATCTACGCTCCTCATTCTTGAGGAAAGCCTGCTCCCAGAATTAGAGAGAATCTGTAAAATGCAATTTGAAAAAAAATTCCATCCCTAAAACTCAATGTGAAAAAGAGAAAATTGGAAATATAATTTTTTTTAAGAGTTGGAAAAAAAAATTCTTAGAAATAAATAAATTCTTAGAAAATAGTTCTTTGCTTGCAATAACAATGTCTTGTTGTATAATATGGGACTGGCGCAATGTTGCACCGTAGATGCATGGTGCTCAAGGGTATCTCGCGCAATTTGTCGACCTGGAATTTAACAGGTCGATGCAGGTCTGGTGTTTCCACTGTATGCCAATCAGAGCAGAGCCTTCTGAAGTTGTTTGACGCCCGTCCCACTTCCACTAAAAACTGTTTGTTCAAGGGTTTAAACAGGTTTTTTGGACAATAAACATTGCTGTGAATTTCTTACATACTGCATGTGTACAAAGTTTAACCATGATATGAACTTTAACCACACTTCAATTTGTTATCCAAACAAAGAGAGAGTTGTGTTCACAGACAGCACATGACAGACCATATGTCATTATTAGAACTTTTTAAGGGTTAACATTATCTTTTGTTTTTTATTTATTACTTTTTACACAATCTACTTTATTCACTTTAACCTTAACAAAAAAAATATCAAAAAATGCTTTACGAGTAACTACTGCGTACCCATCTGCTAGTTTTATTGTTATAAGATAAATGTAACTTGTAGGAGGAAAAATTTGAATGGTTTTATGAGTGAGTGGACTGACTTTGCTTAATAAAGCTGTATCACACCAATCTCAGGTCTGCTGGGGCTGAGCAGCTGCCTGAGAGGAGCTTAGACGGAAAAGAAAACTGACAGGAGCATTGAAGCAAATAAGTGAAGCACCATGAAAGGACTGGGCCCTTTACAGGAAATGCAAAAAAACCATATTTAACATAAAATCTTCATGTAAGGGTTTAACCACCGAAATAGACGCTCTTCATTGTATTACCTCAAATTACAACTTTAAATCAGCTACCTTCTGTTGGCTATCTCTTTTTTTAATGTGCTACAAATAAAGCAAACTTTTGAAAGTAGATTCTAAATTGCTCATTTCATTTTTATAACAGTTTTCTTAGCTTAGAAGCTTATGCAACATTTAAAGTTTGTATAAAAGCCTTAGCCATGTACGGGCTGAATAACTGCTTATCATCTCACCTCCTTACAAACTACATTTGAACTTTTTTAAAAAGGTTATAGTAAGAGTCACTTAGATTAGAACTACCTTTATGATGGTGTCGCTATAGGTCTAGACTGCTAGAGCAAAATAGAGACCATTTTTGTTCCACTTTGCTTCATTCTATCTCTATTCTCCCATTATTGAATATTTGTTGGTTCAATTCTTAACTTCATGTTAACTCAGCTTTTCTCACCAAAATAGCTTCATGTGGTCTGTTCCTATTTGGTTGTGACATCAACTTGGAGAGAAATATGAGCTGCCATCAACACGTTGGATTATAGATGGGGGTTCTTTGTGACACGGAGGTAGAGCACATAATCCATATACAAGCTGTTCAAGTCCTGGCCCTGCTGACCTATGCAGAATGTTTTTCCCCTAACCCACTTACCTGTCTACATACCCACTGTCTACATACTTTTAAAAATAACAAAATAAAGGTCACTAGAGACTCATAAATAATCCAGTTACTTTTCTAGTCATAGCTATAGGCTCAGCGTTTACTGTGACTCACTGGATGTGCTCTCTTTTATCCCTTTGACATGAAAACTGACTCAGAGCCTGTTAACTGTTACCTTTTCTAACATTGACAGTCTTTATAGATCCGTGCTTATATGTTAATTTTGGATGTCTCCTTCTGTCTACTGCTGAGGCTAACCCCAATTTGTCACACTGAGGGTTGTTTGTCATGATCCGGGGTTCTCTGTCTGTTTTGTTTTGGGTTTTTCTGTGTTTTGGCTTATTTCTTCCACCAGATGGCGACAGGGGTTGAT
>JAUZNJ010034053.1:12626-37755 GCA_034780135.1 Jordanella pulchra | reverse complement strand
GGACCTTTATAATGGTAGTCCTAAAAGGGTTAAGAAGCAGCATTTAGTTCCTCTGCTCCACTTATCTGGAACAAACTGCCAGAAGACTTTAAACTGCTGAAAGCCTGAGTTCTTTTAAGTCAAAGTTAAAAACCCATTTGTTTAGAGCTGTTAAATGAGGTATTATCAGTTTAAGTTTGTGGTCCGACTGTTTCATTTGCCTTCCTACCTGTTTTATCATGTTTTTATATTCAGCTGCTTTTATTCTGGTTTTATTTTAGTTCCATTTAATTTGTGTAAAGCACTTCAAATTGTCTTTTTATTGAATTTGTGCTATATAAATAAACTTGCATTTCCTTGCCGCAAAACTGAAATTTGTTCTCTTTCTCAGTCAGACCTGCACAGCATCACTATCCTTAAGGCATGCCCAATGTACATGATGTACATCACACAATGTATGGTGGATTTTACTACATTGAAACTGTGTATTTTCATGAAACTCTCAAAGTGGTACAAGACTAGCAGAATAAATTACCTAAGAAATCACACCCAAAACAAAACCAGATAGCTAAAAAAGTATGTTTTTTTTTATAGTTTCCCGAAACAGAAAAGACAGAAATTCTACAACAAAAAAAAAACACCACATTCCAAGTCCATCATAGCTCACCTTTATGTCGAAAGGCATCCTTTAGGTTCAGAAGCACATCAGCAAACCACCTCACATCATTCACCAGCTGCAAAACATAGTCAGCATCCACACCTGGGGCCCCCATGAGGCGGGATGGAAGCCCCATGTTACTCAGAGGGTTGGGGTTCTTGGTGCTGCGGCCCATGGTCCAAGCCTTGGTGGATTTGGGTGACACAGATTCTTGAGGTTGGGAGGCAGGCAACTGAAGCTCCTGGACATTCTTTGTCACTGTGCCTCCACCGATGCTGCTGGTGCTGCTGTTGCTGCTGCTTCTGCTGCTCTTCCGTAGCATCCCAGCAGCCAGGGCAGCCACCACCCTTTATGGGTGGTACAGTCGGCTGGCTAGCCCCTGAATTCAACACACAGCCCTTGTCCCTGGACAGCTGGAAATAAAGCGCACAGTAGGGTTAAAAGGAGCTGATGCAACTGAGTTTAGCTCATGTATATTCACAGGCTGACCGGAGGCATAACTGAACTGGTCCACTGCCTAGGGGCCCCAGAGAGGTAGGGAGCCCAATATAAGTTTAGATTTATTTAACTCTCTATTTATCTATAGAAACCCTTCACTATTTGATTGCCATAATTCATTCAGAAATTTCTGAATTTCTACAACTTGTTTATTACCCGGGATCACATTTAAAGGACAATTATTATAACACATAGACATATTTACCTCTTAGCCATGACCAATTTGATTAGCACATTTTCTGAGCAGCAACTTTCACATCTTACTACATTGATCAAAACTATTTAACTGTTGCTTAGGCTAAATGTTCAGTGTCATACCATTATAGTCTCAAGTCATTTGCAACCTACAAAAGGTATTCTTTTAATATTGTCCTGTATTTAGTGCCATCTATGCTCCCAGCACCTCTAACCACCTTCCTTGTCCCGCTTAAAGAAATGCAGCCAAACAGTATGAAGCTGGCACCACTATGTCTTGTACATGAGACAGCATGTGCTGTGAAAGGCCGCAATAATGAGTCAACCATTGATTAAACTCCTCTGAAAGAAACTGTTAAGAAAAACAGCCCGACTTATGCGCAAGCTTGACAGGAAGTTGTGGGGACATTACTGTTTCCGTTCTCAACAAGTGAGCTGGCTGCAGGCTGTGCAAAGCAGAGCTCACCTTCGTTGTAGCACTTGTAGAAAACCTACGAGATTAAAGTACAGAGAGTGCAAACTCTGGATAGGTACGATTAATTGACTTAAAAACATTTGAAACACCACTGTCGGGTTTATAAGTTTAGTTGTGTTGAGATGTACCAATCCAAAAAAAAAAAAAAACAACAATGGCTTCAAGATTTAATTTCAAAATTGCCGATGCTTAGAAACAGAAAATGAAAAACAACTAAAGTAATATTGAGCCCCATATCAATGATAGGTAGTCAGAACCTATTGGTTGTTATAAATGTATCATATAATTATCACACTGTTCCATTCTGAGATTTCTGATTCGTCATGAACACAATAAACTCTACATGTTTAAGTTTACAAAGTCCAAAAGTATTTCTGATATTGATTTTAAAATTATTTCATCTATTGATTCCATTGATTTTATTGTTTACATTTTGATTGGAAAAAATGTTGCACTGCTTTATGTCACTGGGCTTCTGAAGAAGAGGTTAGACTTAAAAGACCCAATTTCAGTGTTTCTTGAAATTTGTGAGTCTGGAACACTCACAGCCATCTAACCCGTTAATTGAAAAAAAGACTGTTGTCACCTACCAATTTTTGTCATATGTATTTTTTTCCTTTTACGGTTCAGTTAGTGTATCATGTTCCCAACTGTGCATTGTTATGATTTATACAGTAGTATTTATATTAGTTTAAACAAGCACTGATTAAGGGTTCTAAAAAAATAAGATTATTTCAATCTAAAACATTAAGAATCCAAAATCAATAAGTAAATCAGAGGACAGGAATTGAAGGACTTCCTTCACTCTGCCCTAAAACAGCAACCAACTAACCAACTACAGACTAAAATACATATATTTTTTTGAATCAGAATTTCTAATTTTTATTCTGCTAATTTAAATCAGAATTAAAACATTTTTTTAAATAGAGCTAAATCATAGGATTAATACAACCGATTGATTATGCAAAACATTAAGCACCATGTTGTGTAGTTCTGTCTGATGCTAACAGCAAGAAGGCTGCCAAATTAAATTCTGCTGCGGGCCCTTTAAAACCTTGGACCAGGCTTGTGATTATTAGTATAAACTACTTTTTGCAGTGTAAATTACTGAATTCGATGTATAGATTCACTTGTATAAGCATACAAACATATATTAAAGTAGTTAATAAAGTCTTTGTAATTAAATACTACTATAATAACACAGTAGCTATTTGAAATCGGTCGTATTTTTATATTCTATTAATTCATCCAGTGTTATAATAGTTCTTAGGAAGTCAAACTTTGTCAAATCAGCCGTCAGAGGATATATTGCTATAAGCTAACGTTATATGTTTAAAGTAACACATCCAACATCACAAACATGTGTAGTAAAACAAAATGAACAGCAATAAGTAACTTAACTGATTCCAAACTATTCTACTTTAGCTTCTATCTTTTTGCTGATGAATGTGATGCTGCCACGGGGGGGACTGGGTTAGAAACTGCTTTGCTGGCACAGTAAAAGAGCCTTTTTAAAACTCACCTGCTTGGCAGTTTAGAAGCATAGTATTCAGCAAAGTAACAAAATAATGCATTAAATTTTCTCAAAAGTCATGAAAATTATGGAGCATCCCTTTAGGTGAAAATAAATCCTCACAAAGGCAGAACGGTGTTCGTGGAAAAACTAACAGTACAACGACAACTACCAGACTCTCGGCAACTCTGAAGTCAATCGTACATCGTAGTTTAGTAGTCTAGTTGTCACGTGAGGGATGAAGTGCGTTCTGATTGGCTGGTGTCTTTTCAGGATACCTCCGTGATGCCTTCAAGTGCCTACGAAAAACAAAGGTCTGAATTGCTTAATATTGACTTGATAAACCAAGATGATATATAGCTACCTGAAAATAGACGAACATGACAGCAAATTTTTAATATTCAGTGTGTGTGAATCTTATTTACTGGTTTATATGAAACCAGCAACGTCTGAAGTTGGACTGAACGAAGAATCTCAGAATGTGATAGGCAGCCTTCGATGGGGCTTATATGGTGTGTTGGTGCGTCAATACAGCGGACAAGTTGAAATGTTGAGCGTGCTTTGTTTCTATGTATTTCTTCTTCTATTTAGATAATCAACACCGTCTAAGAGTACGTTTAGATAAATAAGTATTCAGTAAATTAAGTATGTTTTTTTCAGCTGCTGCAAACCCCATTACTTTAAATCACCGACTCCAGAAAAATATGTAATTCTAACATTAAAATAAACTAAATAAAACGTTGTGTCAAGAGAGCAATCTATCCACTTAAGAAGCAAAACATTAAAAATAAAACCAGTATCAGTGTATTGTCCCAGATAAAAGTAAAAAATGATGCCGACATTTTTGCTGCCATCTAGTGTACATGTGCGCCAATGGATCTAGATTTTACTCTTATCTAGGACCACGTTTGTTCACCTTTTTTACATTTTACACCAAATTGGTTCTAATTGATTAACCACTGGGAAAGATATGAAAAAAAAATCAAACCAAAATATTTTTAAATCATGATTCAACTTTATTTTCATATACAAAAAGATGAATGTATTCTCATCTAGTTTATAGTTCTAAGTATTTTAATGCACAGATAATTTCCATTCATACCTAATTAAAGAAACCAACCAACAAGCACACACATGCACGCACACATACACAGTTCACATAAACAGGGAAGGTCACATAGTTTCAACATTCATTCACACAATAATAAAAAACAAACAATATGTTGACTGCAAATAAAAAAGAAATATATATATATGATTTTGCTTTCACAGGATCCACACATAAAAAGGAAGAAACCCTTTACATTTAGCAAGTAAATATATACACAATACTTGTTTTTTTTTTAAATATTTTTTTATGTTGTTGAAGATGAGACCGACTCCGTGTTAGTGTTACTAAAGATACTGCATGAGGTAACATGGTTTTTTTCGGTTCAGAAGAGCTAGGTGTAAGACAGCATTTGGAGGTAACAACTGGTCACAGCAGATTTTACCACATGACATGTTGTTTGCCTGGCACGATTCGAAAAAAAGTAAAAAGAAAAGCACCTGGGCCACAATCAGCTTTGCGCACCAAAGTTTTAACCCTCTGGGTCTGTTTTTTTCTTCCTACCCCCCTTATCAACAAGACGCCGTCAGAGGATGGTCCAGGTGTAAGGAGTTGTTCTGTGTTGGGCTGCAGAGGATAACTGTTAAGTCACAGCTGAGTGTAATGACTATTGCTGTATAGTAAATATTGCTGGACCCTTGGACCGTGCACATGGGCGCTGTCAGCGTAAATCCCAACGGTGCTGCATCAGTCAGTCATGTGGCTACAGACACAATGATGGTATTCCCCTCCCCCCCAAAAAAACAATGTTCAGCATTGACTTATTTTCCCCAGAAGTCCTTTTTACGAAAACTGCACATCAGTTAGAGCTACAGACCACTGTTAAAAAAAAATAAAAAATAGAAATCACTATCTTTCCACACCACTAATCAAAGCACAACAGATGAGCCTGTGTGTTGTCCAATGTGGCTAAACTATCACTATAAACAGGTCAGAACGTCACATCAGCAGGTTAATATTGAGGCAATACTGTTCAAACAAGTGGCCAATCACAGAAGCCGCCACACCAAACCATAAAAATATTTGTTCATTTTTCTTTTCCTTTATGATATACACACTAATTTTATTTTTGAATGCCAGTGCCACCCTCACAACCTCTAAATAAGATGAGTCAATATCATAAACCACTGAGATCAGTAACACTATTCTTAAGGGGGAAAAAACAGGGCTAGAGCTCTTAAATCGATTGGTAGATATGATGTCAATGAACCCCTTTCTGTATCTGAAATGAACACTGCAAATGCCCTGATTCTTCAGAGGAGCATCTTAAAAAATTTGAAGAAAAGTTGATGTATTCCAGAAATTCAATTCAGAAAGTCACATTTAATACATAAATTCATTACAAGCCTATATAACTTAGTCTATCTCTGTCTGTTTTGATCATTTTGGCTTATGGCTGATAATAAAAAAATAGTTTCTCAAAGTTTAAGTATCACACAAAACCAATAAAAAGTTATTTTAATATAACAATGTAAAGGCCAAACATTTTTTTTCTTCCACTCAACTTTTTCATTACTAAACAGACAGGTTAGCAAGGATCTTTTAAGACCTACGTTGCTTGTGGAGTTTAACATAGTGGTTTTATTTGGGGAAAAAATACATTAAGACATTAAACTGATTTCCAATTCAGAAATGATACTACCATGTTTTGGCCAACCCAATAATGGTGCTGACTGACCGTCCTTAACGATAAGGGAAAGTCAAGAAAGGTCACTGAGAAAATATCTGGCCAATCAGAGTGCTGTATTATAGCATAATATAACATTGAGTGGAATAAAAACACTCAGAAGAGTCGTTACAGTAGCAGCTGTGCCAATTATCCATCAGGTATAACTAATGCACACAAAAGGAGCACTGACCAAGTACTGAGTTCTTATACTGTACAGTATGCTGACTGTAGTGTATAAAAACACATTTAATGGTTTTATGTAATATTCTTAATTTCTGAGAAACTGATTTCTGTTTTATTGTTGCAAGTTAAAATCAGAAAAACAAACAGAAAAAAAACCTTTAAAATATTTCCGTTTGTGTGTTTAATCTAAAAGAGCTTAATTTTTTCTAAATTGAATTTTCAAAGATATTCAAATTTATTAAAATGCCCCCCGTTTATAAATGTAAAACCAAAAAATATTTACGTATCAGGTGTCTGTGTACAAGCATATTTACAGGAATCTGCCTCCCTTCTTTTTACATTTGTAGGGCATATACATCGTGAAAAGTGGTCAGGTTCTATCAAAAAAAGAAGAAAAGAAAGACAGAGGCCATCCCATCTGCAATAAATTCTTTCAACTACTCAAACATAATAAAATACATTAACACAACTTGATATACATGTAGAAAAAGCCTGAGGTACTTGTCAGAATATCTGAGGTCAGTCTGGAAGAGTAAGCAGCTGAAGGCTTACCCAGTCAAAAGAAAAAACACACAAAAATAAAAGTAAAAATACCCACAAAAACAGGATATTAGCCTTACATAATATCATGGATAGTTAGTGTTACATTAACAAACAATACATGTACATCTACAAATCCTTGAGTATCCTGGAATAGTCACAGCAGCATAACGGACATTCAATGTATGGTGTTCATATTATGGTACAACTATGGCATTGCATTTGAGACAAAGGCAACCAATTTGAGCTCTCCTTGCATGACATACAGTGACTGAGGTATCTGTGGACCCGTGTCCGACTGAGTCTAGTAACCAAACACCTATGACTTGGGAAAAAAATTAAAATAAAAATGCATGACAATCACAAGGATAAACCCTAAATTACCTGTTAGTCGTTTTTTTTACTTTAAAAACACACACTCCGTCTCAAATCATTCGGATTCTCACACTCGCACACAAATGCATACAGATAAAATTAAGAATGTGTAACATTGCAACTCCAGACAGCATCAGTCAATGCCCCTGGCACTGGTAAAGGAGTAACTCTGATATTCAAAAAATTAAAATAAAATAAAAGATAAATTTCATCCAGGAATATGTCCATGTTAGCTAGCTTGGCTGTCAACTTATAGAAATGTTCCAAAGAAGCCTACTGGATACCTGAGAGGTAGTTCCAAGGACAAGACATCTGTCCGAAATCTTCAGAAAGTCCAATATGACTGCTCAGTTTAGATTTTGCTTCCTCCCTAAAGAAAAAAAAAAAAAAAATGTGCTCCGTTCGCTTTTTCTTTCTTTACATCTTGTTCTGAAGAATTCACAGGTCGGAAGGAAGGGAGCACTTTCCAAATTTATAAATCGAGAAGCTTCAACCCCTGAGGAAGATGAAAATATTCTTTTTCCATTTTAACAGTCTAAAAAAATGTTTCTTCCGAGGTGTGCAGCGTGTTGTCTGAGGTTTGGAGCAAAGGTTTTTCCCAGAATTTGGCAACAGATGGGAACTAAAACAAAGACAGCAACTGGTGGGGTAAATAAAAACAAAAACAAAAAAAACAAGAGACACTAAAATGTGAAAAAAAATAAACAGAGGTAATGATTACGTTAAGGTTTGACACAGGTGATATGAGATGTGCCCATCGCATAGCTTATTACTAATTCAACTACAGCAGATGGATCCGTTAGTAAAACACAGAGGAACATCAAACAGAAACAAAATACCAGTATTGAGATAACGAGCAGCTGCATAAGTTGCTATGGTGATGGGGAGGGGATGTGGGGTCGAGTTGTGTAACGTTAACATAGATCCGCTGAGCTTGGGTTTGAGAATGAAAATAAGTCAGGAGCTTAGGTGAGGCAAGGTGTCACCCATTTAGGTACTGGACTCTTTGGGAGGTAGGTCCTCGTTGATGAGAGATGTCACAATGGAGGCTGGGTTGTCTGAGGTAGTGCTGCCTATCGTCCTGGCGATCTGGCTGATACGCTCCTCCACGCAGCCAGCTGACAGTCGTGCCTCAGCATCGTGGTCCCAGCACTCCTCAATGGTCTCACACATCTGACTCAAACCCTGGAAATGAAAATAACAATCAAATAGGTCTTTGATTTTTTTCTTCTTAAAAAGAAAAATAGAAGGGCTGGGGGTTGAAATATTTTGGGGGAGAAAAAAAAAAAAAAAATCAAAGGGCTGTTAGGCGTAACACTGATTGGACAAGAAAAAATAAGTTTTGTGTGGTTATTTATTTTTGGGAGAACAGTCAGGCAGTTGCTGTGTTTTTCTTTTTTTTTTTGCAGTGCCTTAAAATTATTGAAGTATTGCGAGGTGAATGGTTTAAAATTAGTCATTGCTTACAGGTAGATCGAACATATTCTCAAAGTAAGATGGCATTCATTTGTGAACCAATAATCTTGTTTTTGCAGACAAATCTAAAGAAATGGTAATATAACAAGTTCCCAGAAGCATGAAATGTAACTACATTTATTGGAAACACGGATGCAGTACATCCCGGTATTAGAGTTGGAAATACAACGGGCATTCTTCCATGATTACTCACCGGATGTTTGAGCCAGCAGTCCTTGATGGCTGGACGCATCTTCTTGTGCACGACCACATCCTGCAGATCCTCCAGGGAGGGATGCTGACCTATTTCATCCTCAAACGGCAGCATATACTCACCAACTATACCTGAGGAGACACAATAGCCCAGTAGAGTGGAAACAGAGACAATCATGAGAACAGGGAAGAGTTTTAAATTCACAATTTAGAAATACTGAAATACTAATGAATAAAGTTGAATCTTTGTCTCCAATTGGACAGCTTCACAGACAAAATAAAAACCAAGCCCATGTTTACTGAGACCGCCTGCAGCACAGTGACCTTTCACCCATAGGTGAAGTTACATTCCTGCACTGTTTGGCTTACCGTCTGCCTCTGAGCAGCGGGACACCAGCTCCCACAGCACCAAGCCCATTGCGTACATGTCAATCCTAAGAAACGAGTCTCGCTGAAAGTTAATGGCTCCCTCCAGCACCTCGGGAGCCATGTAACGCCTCGTACCGACCTGAAATTAAAAATGGAATCAAACAACATTCATCCAAGACAGGGTTTCAGCTGCATTAAGAACGGTCTGATGAGAGGTTCTTTTTGTAAAACAAACAAAAAAATAAATAAATAAATAAAAATCATACTCAACTATTTGGAGAAAAATTCTTAAATATTCCCATTCTGCATTTATTCAAAGAATATTAATGTTTCTGGAGAATATTCTATCTCATCAGCCAAATGCACAAAAAGAAATCAAGAGCAGATGTAAATACAGCCTTTTTATAGTAATACTACCTACAAATTCATATTTGCCAAGCAGATGAGAGTTTTTAATTGCCTTCTATGAATTAATTTGTAGACCAACAAAGTAGTGCACATAAATACATCTCAGTAAATGAGGCTCATTTGCCAGATTAAGCACCTTTAAAAATGACCTTTAAGCAGATATTGAATATAATTTTCATTAAGTCCATATTGCTGTACTGAATATGTTTGTATTGCTTTAATGTAATACTTCAGTTACCCTAGATAATCAATGCCATGTTTTCAATGGCTGTAGTTTGGAAACCATATTAATAAGAAAGAAACTGCTTAAAAACAGCTGAGTGGAATAATCTAATATAATTACTGGAGTTGATGAAATAGCTGAACTTTTCAATGACATTATTATTTTTTGAGATGCACCTGTACTTCATTTTCCAACAGATTTTAGAAATAAATATCTGAAATGTGGGCGAGGATTTGCTTTAACCTACAGTCATTCTAATTTCCCTAAAGAAAAACAAATGTATCAAGTCCCTTATAAAGTGAATAGAGTCTACATGTGTGTACTTCTGGTGACGCTATTCAAGTTGAAAAATACCCCCTTGACTTATTAATCAGAACATAAAGATTCTGGCACACATGACCAACTGCCTATATAGGACAAATAACTTTTCCTTTAACCCATCAGTGCAAAAGCGTTCCATAATAACTATGTAGGACTAAGGAGATTCTGACTTCAGGTAGAAAAATTATTGACAAGACAACTAGTTTTGTATTCAGTAATCCTTTATGGAAAATTACCAATACAATACATATCCTAGAGTCATGATAACAGTGAAAACCTAACCTAAAGTTCTTCCTACCTGGCCATGAGTGTCTCCAGGAGGCTTTCCTGGCTCGAATCGCACAGCGAGCCCAAAGTCCCCAATGACCGCCGTTAAATCATCCCGCAGAAGCACATTCTTACTCTTGAAGTCCCTGGAGGATTTATTTTAGAGAGGTCATTAAAAGGCCTTGTTTTAATGGAGGTCTTTGGTCAGAGCAGTCACATCATTTAATGCAGATGCTTTCAGTGAAAAACAAATAATTTGAGCACAACCTGGAAATGGAAATGTCTGATCTGATATAAATAAACCACATCCACCAAATTTAGTGGAGATGCAACTCGAAACATTTCAAACAGAGAGGAGTACTTACTGCATACAGTTCCTACAGTTTATGGTTGTTTTGAGAGAAAGTGCTGGAGTGACTACAGTTTTCTGACTGTGCACTGCTGGTCAGCTCCCTTAAAGACTTCTACACTTCACATCCTAATTCTTTCAAGAAAGACAAATCTAAGTGTTTGAAAATACATCTTATGACAAAGAAAAAATATTTTCCATCCAAATTGAGTTTTGGGCCTTTTTTTAAAGATATATCTTTTACTTCACAACCAAATATACTAAATATACACAGAAGGTGTATATTACAACCCGGACACTTTATTGAAGACGCTGGGCCAAAATGACGTTAATAATAAAAATGATCAAAAAGAAGATGAGGGTGAGCGCGGCTAAAAGAATTGACTAAAAGCTGTTGTATTTTTCATTTCCAAAGAGTTATTTACAGTTTCTACTAATTCATCAACTATCTCAGGGAACCTGATGTGAAAATCAAAAACCTAAAGACTGCCTCATGACAAAGGCAAAAAAGCAATGATTGAAAAACAATTTCAACACTGTTTTTCTTAAGAAGAAAACAAAAAAGCTAAAGTGTGATTCATTCCTTATGTTTAGAGTCATTCAATACACCAACATTCAGCACAGGAACAAATCAAATTCACTGGATGCTTCCATTTTTGTTTTATACTTTGAGTCTGTATCATCTCAGATGTACTAATGCTGGATTTTTAATTTAGCAGCGGCCTCATAACATGGCTTTATGGTTTTAAAAGCCTTTTTATAAAAATACAGAGATGCTGTTTGATGGAGGTATTTACACTCAAGGTTACCATATAGTCCTATGCCTGCTGTGCACAGACATCTTTGCTATATGATTCAGATCAGTACCTTAACCTAACAACCAACTGAATTAAAATCCTTCTTCTGGCCAGAGAGACCTGAGAGGTCCACAATACATGTACTGCACTAATCATAATGTGATTAAAGTCAGAAGTGTACATACTTATAAGCTTGGAAAATTCAGTTTAGGCAACTGGACGTGAGGTTTTCTAGAAGATGTTTTTTCCTCATCCAAAAGGCTTCTTCAGAACTGAAACACTGAAAAAGCCTCTTGGATGAGAGGTGAAACGTCTTTAAGAAACCATCACGTCCAGTTGCCTAAACTGTACTTTCCAAGCTTGACCTGGATGACTGAGAACCTTCACAGACATCTCACACATGCTAGAATGATTGAAGGGATAACTGAATGTAACATGCACTCCAACACTATGGGTCAAAATAGAACATTTGCAGAGGGTGGATAATTAAAAAAAACAAGACTATGTGTAAAATGGAAATCAGGAATGGAGTTGTACAAATGGACGCTGTGCACTAAAACTACATCACTGCTTTCGGTGTGCGTCTTCCCAAAATGCATTTGTTTCTTTTTTTTTCTTACCGATGCGCAATAGTAGGTTTCGGCCCCTCCCCCTTGTAGCTGGGAATGTCTTCATGGAGGTAGGCCAATCCACGGGCCATGGTTTCTGCTATGTGACACAGCTCAGTCCAGGTCACAGTGTTGCCCTTCAGGTGGTCCGTCAATGAGCCCTGCTCACACACAAAACAGACAAAAGGTTAAAGGACAGGCAGAAACACATACACTAGCATTTCTTAATCTTCTTCTAACAGCCCCCCTGCTGCAAAGCTGCTAAAAATAAAGCCTGAAAGGAGAATACAGTAGGTGCTTCTACAAGAGTTAGAGGTGCATCTGAAATTTTACCTATTGTGAAACTACATTTATTACACAAGGTGACTTAAAAATCAATGAGCTATCTCTGTTGATTAAGGACTATAACTAATGAAAATTCAGCTATTTAATGTGCTTGGAACAACAAGCTTCTTTACCAATGAACTATTTTGAGTTACCATGTAAGTTCAGAGTATTGATCATTTTGAATTGGACAACTGTCATGTCAGCAGTGTTTCAGAGATCATTAATAAACTATTCTGCATCTAAAACAAATGAATCTACTCTATCTACGTCTGTTTCTAATTCTCTGACAAAATATTTTTTGTTTTTAATTGATTTTATAGAATCGCCTTGATGATGATCTAATTCTTGGAACATATTCTGTTTGTAAAGAACTTGTAGGAAACATGAGCTTCACTTTTTGAATTAAATTGCTAATTTAAAACAAGATTTTTATAATATTCAAATCCTTGGCAAGCAGCTGTAAGTCATGTAAATACACAACAAAACTAGAAATAGATTTTAGCCAGAAAAACTGAAAAAATGTAGTTATTGCGAGCAGATAACAGTGGCATCTAATCAAATACATACAAGATATCCTTAATATTCAGTGTATCACAATATGTGCATTCTAATTACAAGTATTTAAAGTAGGTTTGTAAGAAAACAACGTTAATAAATGTGACACCAAATAAAACAGTTTTTAGAAAAAAGAAAAAAAAAATACAACAAAACCCCAATAACAAACAATTGTAGATTTTCTTTAAAAAAAAAAAAAAAAAGAGAGAAAAAAATAAAATCTACAATTTCTTTTCTTCTTCGTCACCAAGTTTGAATGCTTTGTTTACAGGAGATAAGGAAGCAATCAAACCAAATCTGTAAACAGGTAAGATTGTAAACGTGTTTTCACCCTTTCATGAAACTCTGTGATGAGCCACAGTTCCGTCTCCAGGTTGGTTCCGTGTTTTTCTGCTGCAATGTAACGCAAGATGTTTTCATGTCTCATCCCTGGAGTCAAGAAGATGTCCCGCTCATTCTGCCACGACTGCTTATCCTGCAAAAAAGAAAAAAAAAAAACATTGATTAAGAGATTTTGTTTTGTTTAAAATAATTGAACTATTTCACTCTCTTAAGTTTAATATCCAATACAATAGGAATGGAAATGTAAATTAAAGAATATGTAAGAACATTCCTATTCTAATTTACCTGAACAGGGAAGATTTTTACAGCGACATATTCGCTCATTAACTGAGCTTTCCAAACACAACCAAAGCGCCCCCTAGCTTTGATTTCCAGGAGCTGCAGAGGTTTCAGACCCACCAAAGGAGATGGAGGGACTGGTCCGGGATCCTGATTAAATACACAAGCAGGTTTACAACCAAATAATAATACATAAAATTACATTTATTTCATATCTTAAATCATCCCCTAATATTAGTGGTATTGAAAAGTCTGGTAAAATTATAACCCAGCTCACCTCGCTCAGATCCACGTGGCCATAAGGAGGCTTGCGGTGGCGGTACATCCACAGCGCCAAAACGAGTGCCAAGGACAGCACACACAACGGCAGCAGAGAGTATACTAGAACATTCAGCATTGATGGCACACGGGGTGGAGGCCGGATTTTCACTGTAAAGGACAAACCGAGCATTTGTCAGCAGCCGTCGACATCACCTTTTGTTTTAAAGCAGCTTTGAAAGTCTCCCTTGTAGAAAGTGTTATATACAGATTCTACTAACATAAGCTGATGCGAAAGAAACAATAGTGACCAATAGTTATCAATAAGTCATATGAAAACATAATGCGAATGCAAGCGTAGGCTTTGAACCTCAACAAAATGTTCTACATATAGTCATCAGCAAAGGAAAACCGTGCCTTTGACTGAATCTAGATGCGCCCTGCCATTTATTATCGGAAAAGCAAACTGGCCAGCTAAAGCTCCTTATGAGACCAGAAATCTGTCACAAAACAAACGCCGCAGCATTTAAAAGATCAAATGCAACTGATTTAAATGGAGCAGAATTACTACCACTGTGGATCATGTAATACTGATGAAATATGGAGAGATTTTACCGCATCTAAACGCTACTCAGTTTTCAAGCATCTCCACAGCCATTTAATAAAGTGACTGACTGTGAATTGGTCTAAGAAGGCAGGCTACTTAATACGCATCTGTGAGTCTTGTACTTGCTAGTTATTCAATACTAAATAACCAAAATATTTACGTAACACCTTATATGTCCTATAATGACATTGCAGATGTTTCACATTGGTCTCTACACCACAGCATTATATGACTCATTTAGAAAAGGAGAAGCAAGTAAAGACAGAATAAGTCTTTGTGCAAAAGATCAGAACAACAAACACTATAAAGAGGTTCATCAACCCAAATCTATATTAATAATGGTATATTTTAATTGTATCATTGACATGGAACATGTTTTTCTTAAAAAGACCGATCATTAAAGTTCAATAATCTACTTTTCATTGTCAGTTTGTGTACAGATTTGAACAAATCATAACTAGGTATAAAAGCTTTCAAAACAACAGATGATCTGTTCAATTTTAACTGTAACCTTTATAAAGTAGAAATCATAAAAAAATGATATGTTTGGCAGATGAACTAAGTAGTGTAACAACTGTGCCATGTTGCAGCTGCTAAAGTGCATGCTAATTAAGGATTATGGTATAAAAATGATGTTGCAGTATAATCAAAAAGGGAAAAGCATTCATGGTGCGTAGGTAGGTTGCATTCATCACCACTCACCTCGGCTCCTGCTGCCAATCAAGTCAGGAAGGTGAGTGAATCGCTCGTTGCAGTAGTTACCCTCGCAGCAGCAAAAGAACACCTGAGGGTTTTCCTCCATAGAGACACACTCTTGCCTAAGACACACGACAGAAGACCAAAAATAATATTCTTTTATGCTTCATAATTTGAACTCAAGCTGAAGTAATACAAGAGTCTTTTGCTTTACAATATTCTCTGTGCTTTACACAGCTGAAAAAAAGAGGAACATTAGAATTCTGGTTCGTAGATTGCAGTATTTGAGATGCCTTTGGTGGATAAGGGTAGGGTATTATGATGCTGTTTAGGACTATAACAAAATGTAAGAAACATCCCAGTATACCTCGTCAAAATGGAATTCTGTCTAACCAAGTATAATTCAGTTGCAGCTTGTATGTCAGCAACCTATTACAATAAGTCAAGGAATGAAGGAGACATGGAGTATTTTTGTTCAACACTCTTGCTATGAAGACTTCCCTGTTGTGTTGACAAAGTCAATAAATAACGACAGCTTATTATGCCGGCTGGCAGCTCTCTGTTTCAAAGGCATTAAAGACTGACTTCTTCTTTTTTTTTTTAACAGAAGCCTTTTAGGTGCCTGAAAAATATTAACAGACAAGATATCATGACAATAACCATGGCTAACTGATAGCCATTGTTGAAGCTACGGTGTCTTTCAGCTTCCTTTTGACACTGATGGACTTTTTCAGCATTTCCAATGAGACTGCAGTAACACCAACCAATGTTTTAAAAAAGCAGGTTGGAATAAATTAAATCTTTATTTTAAAAGTCATGACACAAAAGTAAACATAAAGTTGTTTTATTTATTTTTTTTTTTTGCATCAGGACTAACCCCAACAGCTGCAGTTTATGGAGGATTCTAATCTGGATCATTATACAAAGATTACACCATTTGGAACTTATTTCACTTATACACTTATTTCAATTGTACAATTCACAAAGCAAATGTAGTTTACCCCAAAACAATGCAACAAGTCACATCTCGCCTTGAGTGGGATTTGTTTTTTTAACACTTGTTTCAGAGATTTCCAACAGAAATATAAACAAATGAACTAACAAGTAAAAGCTACCCAGAATCAAAACCAACATACTTGTTCAAGCACATTTATCTTTGTTTCATTAGTGAAGAACCTGACAGGTTCCCGTTATACAGGTTTTGGCTTTGGATCTCCCCCAAGGATGCCCAGCCTCTTATTATTATTCACACCTAGAGTTTCTCTTCCAGGCTGAAACCAAAGCTTTGAGCACAACAATAAATCCTACAGGTAAGAAATCTTTGACACATTTCACTGCTCTTCATTAACTTCGGATATACACTGATATCCTTCAAGCTCAAACCAACCAGATAAGAAAGGTTTTCTGATATCATTAATAGTTATTTTATATCTGGAAGGCGGTAGTTATCTGCCTAAAACATATCAAGGCATAACAGGGCTTTAACAGCTTTTTGTATTAAGGCCACTAAAGGTTTTCCACCTTAACTGATCCTTTATTTCAAACTCATTTATGCAATATGCCAGAGAAGGTTTCAGAGCCTCTGAAGTTCTCTGAATTTAGGGAGGATACAGGAAGCAAGCACTACCTCTCATCCACCATCTGTTTGATGCCTAAAGAGAAAATGAGCTGCTTGTCTACAGAAAACACAGCAACGACTTTTTCTCTACAAGTTGGAAACTGCTGCTTACAAGTCTCTTAGTTTTCCATGAGCTACAGTCATTTCTTTCCAAGAGGTTTTCCACAGCCTTTTGATAGTGGTGATGTTTATGGGCTAAATCACAGGATGTCTCCAGATATTTGTGAACCACACTAACTATAATGTTTAAAAAAGCAAGTTGAATTAAATGAGTTTTTTTTTATCTTATAAGTCCTGAGAGAAAAGTAAACATCTTCGGTAGTTTTTTGGGGTTTTTTGTATCAGGAGCTGCTGCTCACTCGCCATGTTTTTCTACACAGATCTGTCAATGTAGTTACAGATTTTCCTAGGTGTGTGCTGTGGGACTTCTGTCCATGTGTATAATGAGCCCTTCAGGCATGGAGGCTGCGTGGAAGCCCAAAATGACGAAGTTTGGACACACGGACGAGGCGAGCAAAAACCAAGCTTAAAGACGAACACTGAACTTTTTCAGAAGTTTCAAGAAAGAAACATTTAGTTGATTTGGAATTATTATATCTATATTCTTTTATCTATATTGCATATATATTTATCTGTATTGTATAGTATAGTAGCAAGTCAATTCATAGAGCAGTACATTAGAAATGCAGTGATCAACAGTTTCAAATGCTGCACAAAGGTCAAGTAATACCAGAACCATGGCTGATCCACAGTTTGAATCTATAAAGATGTCATTGAACCCCTTGAAAAGTTCAGTCTATGTTATGATGTGGAATCTAAAGAAGTGGAAACCATTTATCTTAATAAGGAAATACTGTTTTTAAACTCCAACTTGAGACATTCTTGTTAGGAACCGACTGCATCAAAATCTAAATGATGGATTTTATGGTAATCTGGAATATTCAGTATACCATCTTCTAAGACACATTGATAATTGTTGTTTTTCTTTTTAAATATTTTAAAACAAATAATACATCAGAGCAACTTTGTTGAAATACCGTAAAAACTCAGAAAGAGCAAAACAAGACTGCAAATATGCCAGAAAAACAGTATTTCTCCATCAATCTTCAGGAAAGCTTATACAGAAAGAAAAAAATTGCTAATCCTAACATTTCAGAAACTATTGCCCATTTGAAACCAAACCCATGTTTGTTATCAATCTGCTGTCAGTATTTTAGGATGAGGGCTACAATAAATTTGGAGAGACTAAATGTGGATTTGGATGTTGCAAACTCTGCTGCCCTCAAAATTCATTCAAACTCTGACACACCCAAAACAAATACGCAAAACGTGTTGACCTAACCTGTCATAGCAGTTGAAGTCATCCAACCAGCAGCCTTTCTTCACCAGCTTGATGGTCCCTGAGGAGTTGAGCCAGGATGCGTAGCAGTGCAGCCGCTTGTCCTTTTCTCCCTCGCATCGCTCAAAACCACTCTGGTTGGTCCTCTCCGTTCGCCAGTTGTCGTTGTAGTACACACATTCTCGGGTCTCCACCTCTCCCAGACTGTACCCTGATGTGGACAGAAGGACACAGTCAGCATAATTTGCAGTGAATTGACCCCAGGATGGGGAGCTCACACGACAAATGGCCCGGGACTCACTGCTTGCTAAAACATCACATCTTGGAGCAGACACCATCATCTAACTGGAAGGGAGCCAGTTTTGGGAGCTCTCTTTGGTAAAAGAAGAAGAAAAAAAAGGAGTTCCTCTGGGCTAAGAAATTGTTGCTGAATACTGGCTCAGCATAATCCCATTGACTAAATGATCTTTTCAGAGAAGAAAAAAAGCTTAATGCTTAGCGAAATTATCAAATCTAATTAGCTATAAAACAATGAGATGCCTGCTGTTGCATAGAAACCAAACACGCATTGACTTACTACAGCTACTACGAGAGTGCTTCCTGAAGGTTTTTATACTCTCCAAACTACCATACGCATCAATGTGTCGCTTGGAGGATGACAGGTAAAAAGAAGAAATGAACTGTTGTGCAGTTTAATAAGAACATTATTTTTTTTAAGCTATAAGTATGGCATACATTTGTATTCAAACTCTTCCAAATAACCCTTTATAAGACCCCACAGTGTTGCTAAGAGCTCCACACATCTAGACAGCAAGGTTACATTATAATTTCATTAAACCAACGCATCTTCGACATGTTTACAGATTCCCCAACATGTCTTCTGGAAAACTGTAAGCATTTTAGTTTTTCTTTTCATAAAAAGACAATTGTGGACGACACACATGGCCACAATAACGACAGACTCTCCCACTTGAGTTTAGGGGTGTACCGATGCATCAATACATCTATTAAATGATAAAAGGATAGTTTAATACATGTAATAATTACACTGATGCAAAATGAAAACACTGAACCACACAATTCTGCTGTTTTTGACTGAAATGCCTGGTGCCTGTAATAGAAATAACATTATTAAAAAAAAATCACATTTGAGTTGGTTTTTTGCACGTTAATATCGATGTAAATGTGATGTAAACATCCAAACTCATCGATATATCAACACATCGTGTTAAAGCTGATCATCCATATCCTTAGGAAGTTGAGGATCTCTGCCTCTCCTCCAGTTACCATGGGGCTCTTGGCTGCTTCTCCAGTCACATTCTTCTTTCCCAACCCCTCAGTTTTCATAGATGGTCACAGACAGGTTTGCAGTTATACTTTACTTTGTCCATTCTAGATAATTGATAAATAGTGCAAAGTTGGGCTGCATGACATAAAAAATATTGCCGTTTCTTTCATTATGTTAATATACATGTTATCTGACAAACCTCTGGGGCTTTCACAAAACTGATATATTTATACCAAGATGGGCTCCATTTACTGTACAGGTCAGTACAGTAAAACATAGTGCTGGGCAATTAATAATATAATCGCAATTTAGCAAAGAGCTTTTTTCAAATCATAGAGGCACCCAATTTTAGTCGCATTACATTTATCAGGAGTAAGAGACTAAATTTCTCCCTCCAGCCCTGCAGGTGGTGGTAATGCACTTAAAGTGGGTTTGTTGCCATATAACAGGGAAGAGAGAGTTGAAGCTAAAATACAGTTCCATTCATGTTAGTAGAACTAAAAAGCAAAAGTTCCGGTAAGGTCCTGCAGTTTTGGACTCTGGACAAGCAAGTTTTTAAGGCAATGACAAAACTGAATCACAATGAAATAGAATAGAAGTACTTTATTCATCCCAGCGGGATAATTACTACGCATTTGCACCATACAGACAAGACACAATAAAACTGCAATAGCAAAATTGGTTGGAAATAACTGCAGTTTTGTTTTTGGTAAAATCCTTTACAACAACTTGAAAGGAAGTGGGTTGCATCCATTTTATTTAGGGGTGTTGGAATAAAGGAGCTAAAGGTATGCCACATTTTTTTATTATTATTTGCAAAAGAGTGTGAAGCTCCTAATAATACACATCGTTTCCGCATCCCTTTGTGGCGATGCCCTTCTTTTTAGTCCATCTCATAAAATGTAGTTTGCCAAAAAGGCACATAGGGATAGAGAATTGATTTTCCAAATCCTCTGCCATTGCCATCCCTAATAAAATCCCAATCAACTGCATTGAACTTTGGGATTATTAAGTGAAAACCTGCAAAAAGGTTTGAGGGTTTGAGTAATTTTGTAAGTCACTGTATGGAAAAGTGCCTATACATTTGTAAGGACAGACAATGCAATTTTTAAATGCCATGATTCCCGAAGGAATCACTCCTCACCTCAGCTGAAATGTAACAAGAATTACCAACCTCCAAACTCAACAATGGAAAGCTTTGGTTAATGGTCTTATAGGCTTTAATGTCGGGCACACCAGGAACACGGCAAGTAAAGAAGCAGATAACGTGTAGCGCAGGTTGGTCAGAAAACAGCTTGGACACTCGGGCTCAATCTTTGTTCAGAGGGGGGGGGGAGGAAAACAGAGCCTGTCTCTTTAAATCCCTGCCTATAGGAGCCTGCCCATCCCCCAACTTCACCCCCACCGACCCATTACACACACATTGACTTACACAAACACATTCACACATTTAGCTGTCCAGCAGCACACAATGGATGCTATTATATCATACAGGGGATGCATGAAATGACCAAACATGATGCTTATTACAAAGCAGGGACAGAAGAAAAGGTATTAGGAGCAGAGCACATGCATTCACTCACATTCTTCTTACAGCGGTGATGCTCAATGCTCCACTGAGCCGAGATGGCATTTCTGATATCTGCGGTCACATGATCCGACAGGACTTTTTTTACTACAAGATCACCCCACCCCACCCCCCAACTCCCCCGCCCTCTCTGTCACTTTACTGGGCTTTTACACAACAAACATGAATTCTGGAGAAGCAGCTTACTGTATAGCCTACCTACTCCATTTCCTGATCCATAAGCCATAAAGGCATAAGCTGCAGAGATATTTAAAACTCAAAGACAGCTTCCACAGCAGCTGCAGTAAAAAATAAATAAATAAATAAAAAATAAAAACCAAAAAAAAAAAAAAAAACTAGATTTTTTATTACAAATATGCTGTTAAATTAAATTATTTGGATAGTTTATTTACATCTTGTGTGTAAGACAAAACAAAATGTTTAGCAAACACCCACATAAACCAGCCAAACAATAGAGAAAATGAAATTAAATCATCCATTATTAGTTTCATGTGGTTTTAAAGGGTGTGTAATGGTAAGCTCAGATCCAAATGTTTATTTTGCCTTGAATCAGCTGCTGTCCGTGCTGATTGAATGCCACTAATTTACTGAAAAATAATGAATTCAGAAAGAAGGGTTTCACACAGGTTCCTACCCAGAGCCAAAGCCACAACAAAACAACGGATGGAATACTACACTCACAAAACAAACAGGAAGGTTTAACCAATAAAAATTGGTTTGGTCTATGCATTGAAATTATGTTAACACATTAAATATTAAAAAATGCAATTAAAAAAAATACTTTTTATGTGCTACTGCTGGCTGCAAGAAAATAAACCATTTTTATTTTCTATTTCATCATCCCGTTTACAAAAACCATGGTTTATTGTTGCAACTCGTTTCCAAAACATGATTGCAATGGTTGAGGATTTGCCTGGACAAATATGGTAGGAACTTGTATCACAACGTATGTCTTAAATTCAGAAAGACAACCAAGAATGACAACCTACAACATAGTGTAAAAAAAATTGCTGACAATTATCGAGCGATGTTATAGGCTTCCACCAACGTAACATTAATGACATATTTGATTTAAAAACAAACAAAAAAGAAAAAAAACACAAAGCCCAGATTTTCAATGACAAAATCTATAATCATGGACTGTAGTGTATACTGAAATATCAGAAATGGCATGTCACCATTATATGATAAAAGCTTATTGTGATATACATAATGACAATGAATTATTGTCCACAACAAGCTTAAAAGAAAGATCTTTTTATTTATTTTCATATACGAGAACCTGCTAAATTAACCTCTGCAAAGTCTGTTTTTCATCAGAAGCTGGAATTTGATTCTTACTGCTGGAATTTCAAGATAATGTTAAAACTGCAAATCTTTTCTATTTTATGATGGCTGCTTATTTTAAATTACGAATAGTTTGTCTAAGAATTACAAGTCAGACAAACAACATCTATTGCAACCAAACAAACATAAAACATATGAATATAGTTCCTTAAACATTTTGCAGCAATTTGGGAGTTTTAAACTTGTTTTTTTGTTCTGGATCACAAAGCTTTAGAGGTTTTTAAAGCAAATTTGGGGTGGATAAGCCATCCTAAGCATTTACAGTGCTGTGGCTCTTAATCTGTAGGTCTTAATTCTTTTAACATTGCATGATTTGTTTTCTCAAACAACATTCTATCCATTTACTTTTCTTAATTTTTTGCTTACATACCTACTCACAGGATAACATGTAAAACATTTTTGATAACGCCTTGAGGTTGGGATGCTGCTTGCTAGCAAGTCAGGCTTTAGCATTAGCATAATTACCCAAGTAGGCTGAGGTTCTGGGAATTAAAAGAATGTGCTCTTAGAAACTCTGTCAATCAAGTGTTTTTAAAAGATAAAATGTGTTTTAAGAATACAGCACTACAAAACATCAGCCCAAATGTTCTCTCTAGACACTCAACAACCGATGAGAATCAGGACTACCACTATGACACAGGAACCACCAACATGGCTGCCAGCTGTGTAAACCAAAATAAACTGCTACACTGCTAGCTTATTCAGGAAGTAGTAAAGGAACATTTTACCTTCACTATAAAAGCCCAGAGACTAAATTATAAAAGCAAAACCTTTAATCAAACCGAAACAAAAATAACTGCCTTAGTTACATAAATTCTTTAGGATAATTTACTTTGCCACCAAATTATTTATATTAGATGGATGAGAGCTGTATGCCATCAGCAGCCATGTTGGACTTCGTCTGCAACATATTCTTTAAATACATGTCAATGTTATATTTCTCACCCTTTATACATTGAATGTTTGTCATTTTGGTAACTTTGTATGATTTGGTTTTTGGTCATTTTGTCCCCTTTTGACTTTCCATACCATACCTTTGTAATCTAGGAATTTAGGGTTGGTTATTTCAGGAAGATGATATAGGAACTTTAGCACAAACAATAGATCAGTTTGTAGTAATCAAGAGAAAAATAAATACCTGAATTTGAAAGAGTTTATTTAAATATGTTTCCCCTCAAGTCTCTATGTCCTTTAATAAATATCTACCAGCAGAAAACTGATAAAACTTGTTTAGGTTTGACTAAGGTTCATAATCTTTCATATTTCTTCAGAGTAAACTGGTCAAACCAAGAATCGGAATTAGAATAAAAGAAACTAGGGTATTTAAAGTTACTATTAAAATGTGAAATGATGGCATTTAACCACCATGTTAAAAAAAAGTTTAATTTAAGTCTACGATGTTGGATGTGCTGTAAAATAAAACTTGTTAAAACTAAAAAAAAATTCTAATCAAAAAATCTTGATTAACATTAAAATGTCTTAAACTGATTAAAATTGAATAGCCCACAAATGTCTTTTTTTATAGTGTATGAGGTTTCAGGATGTTGATGCAGCTGCTGCCTTCTATTCCTGCCACCGTCGGGGACGGCGTGCAACAGTTTTAAATATGGACATTTGTTCAACTTCTTATCACTTCTTAACTATCGTATTACGAGTATTTTTAAAGCACTGGGTCACATAAAGATACACCTACTATGGTTAGCCTACTACATTTTAAGAGGGAAAATTAAGTACAGCGTTCAAAGAAGATTAAGGCTGAGAGATTTAAATCCCCGCATGAATGGCAGTGCCAGGAAAGTTTAATCGTGGGTCGAATTTTTAGACAATTATATTTTTTCCTTTAAAAAAAACCTGTTAAATACATAACCAACAAAAAAAAGAACGAAAAGAAAAGCTGCTTACCTGCGCATAAAGTTCCCAGAAGAAGTGAACAAGTCAGCCATGAAAAAGACATGTTCCGCTTTAAATACAGGACAGCGATTTCGTCCTCTTTCTTTCGCGAACATTAAAACTCAGGTTGACCAAAAACATCAGTCCAGGATTAAACCGACCACAGGCCTCTCTTGTCCCTCCAGCAGCCTCGCCACCGCCACCGCCACCTCCTCCACCACAACGAGTATCAATAGCCGCGACGCTGCAACAATGTTGCAAAGAAAAGGAGCGATTAATTGACTGCCGGGGTGTTAGTCCAGGAAAAGGTTCCGCATTTCGCATCGGAAACGGCTCCACGAAGCCGTTGAAGCGTCCGAATAGACGTCTCGATGTTGTTTTTTTGAGGTTATCCACTGAAATAGTAGCACCGCTGCGTCGGGGAGGTCGTTCGGGGGTTTACATGCATGTTACTGATCTGTGTCCAAAATGGCTTCTAAATGGGGAATGGGCTGCAAACAGGGAAACCCGGATGTGTAAACACAAAGGGGGGAACTCAGGCAGCCACAGAATGACCTTATCGCGACACCGTGGATTTAAAAGAAAATCTCTTAAAATTATGACTTTATCCCGAGGTACTGTGGTTGATTATTACGGGTTTTGTACACACTTGGAGTGAATAGTAGAGACACGGAGGGAAGTATGTTCCGTCCGGTGTATTTACGCCGGGTAGTGATAAGGCAATAATGCTTTCATTGATAAGCGTTGAGATTTCTTTTTTGGGCTACTTTTTAGTTAGCCTGGTATAAATAA
>JAUZNJ010034052.1:0-12892 GCA_034780135.1 Jordanella pulchra | reverse complement strand
GAATTTCCTTCAGAAAATATTCCACTATATGTACTTAAACTTCATGGGTGCCAATAATGGTGAGCAGGACTGTAAGTTCTTGCGTTGTTTTTGTGATCTTATCAGAATATTAGGCATTAGGCATTATCCACTATACTGACAGTGGATAAATTATATTGTATATGTTACGCTTGATAAAACTCATATTTTTCTTTCAACGGTGTGACAACTTAATTAGGTTACTCGATTCCAAAGAGGCTACTTCACATAACCTCCTAATAAATTGACAGAAGTTGTTGTAGAAATGCTTTAACGGTAGCAGAATAAGCATAAACTATAAAATAATGGAATAAAAACATTTTCACACGGATTCCATTGTTTTAAAGTAGTTTTTTCCTTTCTTTCACTTGTGCACTAAAGTCATTTACTTGTAGGTGAGTCATTCACTCTTACATTTGTAAAAGAGCATCATTCGGGAAATGGTTTTGGCTGAAAATATAAAATAAAAAGACAATTCTGAAAACAAAATCACTTAACTGTTAGATACTATCAAATTTCTGCTATTAACATTTTTACTTGTCCCCCTTCTTTATAGGGGCAAATGCTTTTTGTTTAATAGGTCTATTTATGTCTATATCTGTAGGACATCTGGTGGTCTCTCATTAAAAGGGATGTTTCATTTCCATATTGTGTGTGTTGTGAAATTGATGTCTGAAAAGGCCATTTACTCTCTAAACAGATACAAGGGTGTGAAGAGTCATAGACTGAGAGGTGTGTTTTTTTGTTGTTATTCAGAATCAAAATACTTCCATTGATTTCCACGATTCATAATGAGTGACCATCCTTTAGCAGTCTACTGCATCAAACTTACCGATCAATGCTGATGGCACAAAGATTGAGGATGCTTGCTGTACACATCATCACATCAAGGGTGACAAAGATGTCACAGTGGATCTTGCTGAAACGCCACTCTCCCACTACCTGGAGGAGAAAAACACACACCAATTGCTGTTTAAAAAAATGTAATCAAACTCCATACTTGTGTGGTTAACACTGTTTGCTGACTGAAAGGGTATAGGTTATTTATCTTTAGGGGCTTGAAAATATTTTAAAATTCTTCCCCCTGGTAACACAAGAAGTGTAAAAAAAGCTCATCATGTAGGTGGTAGAGAAAAAATATTACAAGCTTATATGAGATGTTTTAGCTTGTTAGAAAAAAATGTCATTAATATAAGCAACTAGTTTTGCACAAAAAGAAGAAACAAGACCTTTTTAAATTTACCTGTGTCCTCCTTCTCAACACCCATCTTAGAAGTGAATGCCTAGTTTAATGTACTTAGCTTGCATAATTATTATATAAATCTCTATATTTTTTAATTATTATATATCCCACCTTGGTTCATTCTAATGATCTAAATGGTTTTCATACTTTATATGATGTTGACACCAAAAAAGAAAGTCACTATTGCTCTGTGTGATGAACAAATAAGTTGGCCATAGAGCAGGTATAACACTGGTCAGTAATTGCTGTGATTTACTAACCAAAGCAGTAGGTTTATGAAGCAAAATAGCATTTTTTTATGTTAAAAGCATGCTATACTGGCTTAGCATCTCAGCAGGGAGCTCCCAAGAAAAACACATTTTCAACAATTATATTGCAGATTTTAAGACTATTTGTTTCAGGTCAAATTTCTTTTTGTAAATGAAGCTATATAGGTATAAACATTTTTTATCAGCCTTAACCTGTGCTGAACACATTAACCATACGGAGCAGCAAAACGCCTGATATCTTATATATTATCTGTCACCCACATGGAAGATACCTGGGACATCAGTCAGATAAAAAAGTGCTACAAGATCAACAATAACAAATAATAAAATGTCATACTAATTATATATAATGTGTTATTTTAATGTGCTGTGTAAAGATTGTGATAAAAATAATTAAACATCACTATGGGGCTTGGTTTTAGCTGGTGCCCATTCTCAATTAAAAATATTGTTATTGTTTTTTTTCATTAAGGCTCTAAAGTTAGGTAAGAAACACATGATTACACAAATGAGCATAGAGTTTTATTTTTGTGATTCTATAACTCAAATGATTATGTTAGGGATGTAGCTAAATAGAAATAAAAATCCCAAATGTTAATGAACTCCTTCTTAATTAAAAGTCCATTCACATCTTAAGTGTTAGAGGGATAATTACTTTACAACTTACTTTACAGTCTGCATTTACAGATGCCTTTCTCTCATCAACAAGATTGCGACCTATTTATATCTATGCCAGAGTTGGTCGTCATGGTTTGGTCAAATGATGAACCTAACATCACCGGTGATGCTCTGACAGCTCAGATTACGCCCACCCCAGCTGGCACAAAATCCTACCCAATTCCTCCCCCAGCTGTGTAAAAGGTAAGAAGCTTGTGAGTGTCACATCCAACTCCTTTCTCTCAGTAGATGATTAATCTTTGTCTCATTGTTAGGTCTTTTAGAAATCAAGTCCAATCATCTAAAAGCTGTATGCGGTGGCCATTGGCATTATAACGTAGAGAACACTCTGACCAAGCTCTGACTACCTCATGCATCTCAGAGGCTCCTTGATTATCTGAAATTTCACAAGCCTTCGCGCTTGACATTTGCCTTCTCTGCATCTCAAAACAACCATAATATCCTCTGCATGGTTTCAGATTGCTGACTACTTTTGTCAGCACCTGGTATCCTGCAAAGTAACAACAGCAAATATATTCTTACACATTTCCGTTAATCTTCTACCTACATCTCCTTAATGCTGTTTAATCTTCATTAGTATTAGAGCAAAAAGCAATTTCGAAGATCACAGCTCTGGATGCTAAAAAGGCCTTTCTGTAGCATTCTTCCAGAAAGGTATATTTTATTTATTAAATGGGTTGTTACATCCGAAGTCCTAAAAAGCCCATTAATGATATAAAAGGACAGATCCGATAACATTCTAATTTTCCAAAATGAAATACTCTATTTTGGCTTTATATGGTTCTAAATGTACCAATTTTCATTTCATTTAAAAAGGACTAATGTATTGAAAATGAAATAAAAACAGTTGCAAGTCTTTGGAAATACATCTTGCCATCACAATGAAATTAAGCATCCCAGTATTCTATCTACAAGACAGATCTACATTACAAGCAATATGTATTAGAAAAGTGTTGGTATTAAAAAACCTTTTAGATAAAGGGAGATTAGATTGAAAAATTCTAACTACAAAAACATTTAATTAAAATTTGATAGTTTACATTATTCCTAATCTTGTACACACAACAATTATTCTGGATGTATGAAAATGTATTTCAGTTCATTTACCTTATCTGACTATAAATACAATTCTTAGCTACAGCATACCTTACATATGTAGGCGCTTAAGATAAATGTGTGATGACCAGACAGACTGAGGACTGGAGAACTGAGCCAGACACAGATATGAACATTTAAAAGATTTATTAAACATAAATCCTCAAGATAAGAGCATGCCATATGCAACAGGAACAGAAACCACTTCTCAGGACTCTGGTGGCGACGTGAATCCTTTGTTTTGGTTCCTCAGGGAGCTGATAGCAGGTGAGAAAGGCTGGCTCTGACAGAATGGGCAAACAGATCCAAATATGAGACTTAAATCGAGACCAGAGCAAGTAGTCAGTGATCAGAAACAAAGCCAACATTCAGAACATCAGAAACCCGATGAGAGAATCCATTAAGTGCAAAGCAAGACGGGAACAAACAGGAACAGAACAAGGTGTGATCAGGCAGGCAAGGAAAGAACATTGGATAATCTATTACCACGAAGGGTTTCAAAAAAATCTGATCCCTACAGTTCTTGTTAAACCCTCAAGAATCCATTCCCTTTCTATATGTCTTATCTTTTGTTCTAATCTCATCCATTCATCATCATATTTCCTATAATGCAATAACATGTGGTCTGCACCTTGCTATTTTGTTATTTACATTCACCAATTTTATTTTCACTTGATATTAAAAATGTTCTGTTTAACCTAGTATGATCAAATCTTAATCTAGTCATACTGAGAGACAAGGTGGGCCAAGTTAGGCTGATTCAGAGTGGGTGTGGTTTGCATTGATAGAAAGAATGAGCAGACAGCTTGGCAGTGACGATCATAGTAGAATGTAAACATCAGTGATCAATCAGGCCAGATTAATAACAAACGTTTTCTTTTTTTTAAAAAAAAGCTATTATATTATATAGTTTGTATTGCAGTGAAATAATATCACACTTACAGAAAGGCTACCTGTAATGTAGTACCCCGCTTAAGCAGAGGTAACGACTCAGTTTTAGAAATATTTTTAGATTGTTTGGACTTAAATAATGAGCTGCATAAAAGGAGCTTTTTTAAATTGGACAGTATCAAGAAACTTTAAAATTTCCTGTTTATCTGGAGTAAATGTCAGTAATCTGTGCATCAGTACTAGTCTAATCACCACAAAAACCTCCACCTGCTCCTCTGCTCTGCTTCTAATCATCCTTCATAAGATCCACCTGTTTTCACTGCGTCACAGGCCACTGAACGCATTTGATCAAAATGGGTCAGAGAGGAGTTTCCAACCTGTCCTGGTCTGTTTTGAAATTTGACTACATCTAGTCTTAATCTGAATTGCTTGCAACAAAATGCTCAGGACTTTGTATTGAAAAACACATTTTAGAGACCTATAGCAAATACTGGTCTTGTGGTTTCCAAGTGTGAAACACAGTCTCTTCATTGTACGTCTTTAACCAGGGGTGCTAATAATATTAGAGGGCTATGTAAATGATTTAGATCATTTAGAAACCAATTTATTAATTCTCTTTGACATAAAATATTTTAACACACTTTAATAAATCTTATTCTATAATAAAATATACATGTATTTTTTCAGGCTTTTTATTTTATTTTTCAATGGCCTTTTTAAAGCATAAGTTAAAATATTTTAAATGTTAGAATACTCTCTTTACAGAGTAACCTGGTTGACTAATAATTTTCTACCGTTTAGCTGTGGAGATAGCAAAGGTAGCATCCTTTACCAAAATGTTACCCTCTACAGCAGAATATAAGTTTAGTAATTAGATACAGACATTTCAATCTTACATTAGCAGTGAACTTTTCATTTGAAAATGCTCGCCCAATTGCTTGTTCAGAAAGAGGTTGACAGAAAAAGGCATTTCATGAGCTTTTAAAAAGAAATCTATTCAGCTAACCATACTTATGACGGACGACAGGCTGCTTTTAGGCAAACAGTCACTGTAGTTGTGTGTATTTAAACAACATTTTCAAAAAAATATTCATATATGCATAAAAGAATAAAATTGTATGTATGAAGGGCTTTTTTATTTGAAGCAACACGTTAAGAACTGGTTAATAAAAATGGCAGCTTCTCACTTAAATAGAAATTGATTGCCAGGCTCTAAAGCCACAAAAAAACTCTTAGGTTTTGAGTTAAGGTTCAGATGTAATAGCCCACTGCACATCCACTCTGTTTGTTGTCCACTTCAAATTCAGCCCTATTGATTTCACATTGGATTTTGCCACACAAAAAAGGCTTTCCCAGGCTTCTCTATAATTTAAAATCTAGAATGTTCCATCTTTCTAAACAATAGTTGCCTGCAGTTATATGTCTTTTGTGATTAAGTACTTTTATAAAGTACTACTATGTCTTTTGATCAATGGGGAAAATTTGTGCTTTCTTTGTTTTAAAAATTATGCCTGTAGGGAAAATAAAGTTCAGTGGCACATCCAACAGGATGTATGAATCAATGTAAGAGTTTTCTCTTGTAGCGAATCTTGCCATAACATTAATGGATTTTTTTGTTGAATATGCTAAATTTAGAAAGAGAAGCATATGATTTTGTTTTAACAAATTACTCTGCAATATATATTAAATACTCACTGAATAAACAAACTAAAAAATGCTTTTCTTACACATTATTAAACTTAGACAAAAATATAACAAGTGCTTACTGAGATACCCTGTTTCACTGCGTCAGCCCTGGTTGACTCTTTTGTAAACTGTACCTTTCCAAACGTAATTTTGTGCAATGCAGGCAGTTCATGCATCCAGTTTGCGTTCGTTTAACTTGTAATTGTTATGTCTAGTTTTAATGGTCAATCAGATGCTTAAAGATGGACTTAAGGCTGTCGGTAAACAAGTGTAAGGAATCCACTTGTGTCTGCTGATGCATCAAGGGACTTACATTTTCAACTGTTTCTAGAGAATGTATGGAAACATGTCAAAAGTGAAATGATAAACAGTGTATTCCAAATATCATGGTATTTGCTCTGTTTTTAATTAAGATTAATTTTAAAAAGTATGAATTGTATTTTTTTTGGTTGTTTTTTTCTACAAATGAACAGGAGGACTAGTCAAGAGCAATAAAGAATTATTGAATGACCAATAAAGAACCAGTCAAGGACAAGTCATGGACCAGTCAAGGACCATGAGGGGTTTGGCCCCTCAGGGGCCGGGCTATGGGTGCTCTAGTCTGCCCCTATGGACCTTCTATTTATTGGGAACAGAGGAAGCGGAGTTGAACAAGTCTGTGAGAAATTGGCTTAAGTGTTGTGATCTCTCAATGTGTAGGTACTTGTGCGGTCTTTTCTGGAAGCTGCAGCTACCTGGAGAGCGGTACTGAGCTCATCATTTTGGTGCATCTGAGCCTCTTTATTGGATCATCTGCTGAGGCATTTAAGAGGCTGGCTGCTGGTCATTCCTCATCTGAGTATCAACCCAAGTGGTATCCCTGGATTTTCATTATCTGAGTGTTTTTTCCAGTGCTTTCCTTGAAATTATTTAGAATCTCTGTGTTTCTCTCCTAGAGCGATATTGGATTTTCTTTCTCTTGTTACAAAACCATTTGCTCCCTTAAAGCCATCATCAGCAAGGATCTCATCTCATTTCCATCATCTGCCGGCCTCTCCACCATCCAACTTTACCAGCTGCCACATTTTGGATCTTTGGCCACAGCATAAGCCCTCCCCTCCCCACCTGGACTTGGATTGCTGCCCTACCATGACTCCTCTCTCAACCACTGATGAGCCCATCCCCATCCTGAGAAAAACTTCTTTATTCAATAAAGTCTGTTTGAATGTGAGACCAGGCTGTAAAACAATCTTTAAACATTCAAACACAAGATTTGCAAAAAAAAAACAAACAAAAAAAAAAAACAGCACCACCTCTCTAACAGTAAAGGTTTTGGCAAAATTTTACATTTCTTAACAAATATCCAAAATAGGTACTTAATATATAACAATTGCTCCTTTTGTTAGGTCCTGCTAGGGTGAGCATGGTGAAATAAATTATTTGTATATTTGTTTAGAGCAGGCATCCCCAATCTCGGTCCTCGAGGGATGGTGTCCTGCAGCTTTTAGAGGATTCCCTGCTTCAGCTCAGCTGATTCTGATGACTGCAGTCAGCAAAAGGCTGTTAATAAAGTATCAATGGAAATCAGCTGTGCTGGAGCAGGGGAACCTCTAAAAGCTACAGGACACCAGCCCTCGAGGACTGAGATTAGGGAAGCCTGTCTTAGTTTCAGTGTTCAGAACTCCAATTGTGATATAAAAACAGCATGGCATTGTTCTGACCCTGGGTAACTGTGACTTACCATGTTGACATGGGAACGGGTTTATGACAAACTAAAGCTGGGGGGGGAGTTGAAGGAATATCCCAAACAACTGTAAAATATCAAATTTGTTTATAAATGACTGTCTATATCTTGTTTGATCATCTTATGCTATACATGCAAAAATTAAGCCATATCTTGTATTAGTCATGACTGTGTTGTAAAAAAAACAAACAAACGAAAAAAAAAAAACAAAAAAAATTCTAAACATATTTTATATTGATGTAATAATAATAAACATAACAGCAGGATAGATTTATTGCCAGAGCCATCAATCTGCTCTATCAACCATCTTTCTCTCCCAAATTGAAATTCTAATTGCATATCAATCACTGATACTGACAGCAGTAAGCTAAAACGCTTAAAAATTCCTATCTTCAGTAAGTTGTGATACAACAGCAAGCACGGGAAATTTAAATCAGGATCTAAGGCAGAATGTATGGGGATGAGGAGATAATGAACATTTCATGCTCATAAAAGTGCTGGAGCAGACAAGATCTCAAAAAGAAAAGATTTGTTTACACCAAAAATCAACATAATCAAGAGTCATTATTTTAGTTTCTATTGAATCACCCCAAACTTGCATTATTTGTACCAGTAAAAGTGCACCTAGCACAGTCTTGTATTTTAACATAAGGTTGGATTTTCTAAGGGGAGTTTTCCAAAATCAGAAGAACATTCCAATCAACAAGCATTCTATAATCCAATTACATTTTGACAAACATTCAGTACTTGGATTAAAGAACAGTATTTCTAAAAGGAAATTTATATTGCTGGTTCTGCGGACAGTATGATTAAATAAAAAATAAACATAGGTGGTTTATGTCTTTAGCAAAGGACAAATACAACATATGAATTTTCTTTCAGAATAGTTCAATTCAATTTTGATTCAGGTTATTTATGTAGTGCTAATTCACAACAATTTCAAAGCACTTTATAGAGACAATTCAATCAGTTCAGTTAGCCAGATAGATAAAAAGTTTTCTATCCAATAAAAACCGTCTGATTGCATCGAGTCATTGACTTGCAGGATACACTCCTAGATGAGAAGTAGATTTTCTTGCATTTTATCATTGACTCCACAGCAATCCCTCACACCAAGCATGCATGCAGCAACACTAGAGAGGATAACTCCCCTTTAAACAGGAAGAAACCTCCAGCAGAACCGGGTTCAGCGTAAGTGGTCTTCTGCTGAGGCCGGCAGGGGGTTCAAGGAGAGAGAGCAGCTGGTCCAACCTTTCCAAGAAATGGTCTATTTCTTACCAAGATTTCCCTTGAAAGGTGTTTACAGGTCGATCCAATGTCTTTGCTCGGACGTCTTCCGGGGACAGCATGACAACCTACAAAACTTCCATCTCTCAGTACAGAAATCTAAATGTCCTAACATGAGTAATATACAACTCGCTGTGTGTGGTCCAGGTCACCCTCCTGACACCAGATGGACTCCATCACCGTCGGCATTGATGAACAGTAGCAACAACACATAGCATTGCCAGCCTGCTCCATTCCACACACATTTTCTTACCATAGCACGTCTAGATAGCGTTATCTATCTGCAACCTGTGACTTGCTATCAGTCTGCACATGCGCAGTGGCACAAGGTAGAGTGGATCATCGGATAGCACGATGGTGAGATCACTGGCTCCAAAACTGCCTCTTCTCTCCTTCCCTGGACTCGAATCACATGCGAAAAGGGTTCAGCATTAGCAATGGGATTTAGATACCCGAGGGTTCTTTCAATTATGTCTGAAATTATAGTAAATTTCCTACGAGTTTTACAGTTGTGAGGTATAGCTGGTATTTCCACTGTATTCAGCCGCAAGCTACAGAACCAACCTACCTAGTGATGTCACAGCTTAGACTACAAAAAAATGGTGGCACCCTTACAAAAAAAATATAAAACAATTTTAAGTGTGCTCTATAGATAAACTTGAAGTTGACATTTGCTGGTAAATGAAGTGATTAATTGTTAAATTATAATTCAAATTACTAATAATATAAAGCCTGTTAACCTACTGTAAAATATCTATTTTTTTATGAATTAATTTAGATTAAAATGATACGTTTTTTTTTATTTTAAATGACAATTAACAATAATATTAATAATAAAACAACATCAAATACAAAATAACTGTATTACTGATTAAATGTAGTACATACATTTTGTTTGTCAACATTTGGGTCAAGGTTGAATCGATACCATAACAAATGAAAATTGTGTGATGCTTTAGAATAGCAACAAACAAATTTTCTGAAAATAATGCATCAATGGATCTATTATGTTATTGATATTCATCTACAGTAATTCTAAAAATACTTAAAGTAAGTAGGCACTTAAAGTATCTAAAGAAAATAAGCTGCAGCTGGGTTATTTACAAGTGAGAAATGACAATATATATATATAAAAAATAGGGTAAATGATGAAAGGGGTGGAATGATTTGAAAACTTTTTATATCCAAAATTACATATTGAGCTCAGGTCAAGTTCAATAACCTCAACCAAGAAGGCAGTGGCAGAGCAAGGAGACTTGTCCTTTGCTGGAGAAAGGCACAATGGGGAAGTATGTATTTCGTATTAAGCTATCATAGCAGTGGATGTGTGTGTGTGTGTGTGTGTGTGTGTGGTTGTGGGTGTGTGTGTGCGTGTGTGAATGTGTATGTTGTGTACCCCTATTTTAGCCCCTATACTGTTGGAGAAAGGCACAACCTGCAAGGGGATATTCAAGGCAGAGACCTTGGTTTTGCTCCCAAATGCCAAGAATTAACAAATAAATGGATTTATTGCGCAGATACAGATGGACTAGAAATTTCACAGACAGAGAGGTAGATAGATAACAGACCAGAGTATAGATTTATAGCCCAGGATCGAGCCAAAATTCAGACCAAGATGTTAGCTGGATGACTGGGTATGGATCAGGGCTTCTATGTTCCTCTTCTATGTCTACCCCTCTCCCCTTAAACCCCCACTTGGACTTGACAGAATATTTGCTCACATTGAGCCTGGTTCTGCTGCAGGTTTTTTCCTCCTGAAAGGAAGTTTTTCCTCCCCACTATTGATGCATCCATACTTGTGCTGTGTCTGAATCTGGCAGCTGCGTCCTCTGTAGGCCATATTCTTCAGCCGATTACAAAATAGAACAGTGCCGTGGCCTCTTCAGATTTGAAGACTCCTTCCTATGCAACAAATGCAGCCTTCTTTTTGCCTGGTTGGAAGGACAGGTCTGCTGTATCCTTCGTAGGCTAGGGTATCCCATGATTCATTGTGAGTCCAAGCAAGCCAGCTACTCTGTGCTTAGAGGAAAAAGGAAAGTGGTGATGAACCGTGGTGGATATTGTAAATCCAGTTTAATATTACACTGGTATGTGAATAATTTTGTCTTGAATGAAGTTAGTTATTTTAAATTGTTAGTGAGTAAGATATCTCATGGGTAATGTTTGGTTTAGTCCAGGTAGGCTGGGTCCTTCGGAGGACGTAGCAGCCTAAATCGAACACAGCCTTTGTATGAGGGATTGGTCTAAGAGTGTTTTTCAACCCTGTGTCACAGGGCAACCAGGTGTTTATCTGCTTCAACACACCTGATTCAGATGACCACAGTTCAGACAAGCCTGTTAATGTCATGATTCTTAGCTAGTGCTGCTTCATCACTCAGCAAACCTGTCAGCTCCACCCAGTTCCCAAATAGCCTCCATCAGATTCAACTGTTCGACTGGCTATATAACCAGCTCTCAGACCAGTCACTAGTGCCAGAATATTACAAGCCATCATTGAGTGTTATCCAGCATTCCGGTGCTGCCTGTTTCTGGCCTGATTCTGCCTCTTAATTCTCGAAACCTGACTGAACCATATCAGACCGTCAGTGCGTTTTTGGATCTCTTATCTGTTTTCTGTTCTCGGTATCTCTCCTAGATTGTCTTTGGATCTCTGATCACCTCGCTCTGAGTCTGGACCTGGTCTCAGACCCCAAACTCTACTATGCCCCTCTGATTAATCTGCATGTCTCTGATCTCACGGATCTGAGCCTATGCATTCTGCTAGGCCACCAATTAACTGTCACAACTGTCCAAATCTACCTGGACAGATTTAGAAATCCTTCTGAAGTTCCCCAGTGCCGTCACTGTATTTATCCATGTGGCTTCCCCAGCTGAACAGAACTATGATGTCGGGGATTGAGAGCTTCAGGTAGTCAAGCTGGCTCTCGAGGAGTGGAGGCACTGGTTGAAGGCCGTTGTTGAACTGGTCATCTTCTGGACAAGCACAAGAACCTGGAATACCTCAAATCTGCTAAACACTTGAACCCTCTCAAGCCAGATGGGCCCTATTTGTCGGCAGGTTTGTCTTTTCTTTATCTTACAGACCCGGGACTAAGTACATCAAGCCTGACACACTCACTAAGATACAGACACACTCTCTAGATACATCAAAACCAAGCTCAGGATTTTCTATGAGTCAGCCCCCACCAAATAGTCTGACTATCTATCCTAGGTAGAACATGCCATCAACTCTTTGCCTTTCAGTACCTCCGGTCTCTCCACCTTCTACACCGTCTATGGGTTCCACCCACCGGTGTTCACCATACAGCAAAGAGAGGCAAAAGTTCCCTCTCCTAATATGATGACTATGCAAGCAAGCGGGCCTGGACGAGAGCCAGACAGACCATTCTGCACAAAATCAAGGCCTAAGCCAAGGCTGCCAACCATCATCGTCTTCGGGCTCCTGTCTACCAAGTGGGACAACATATCTGGCTCTCCACCCATGAACTGCCCCTCAAAGGAGATAGCAAAAAGCCGGCACCCCAATTCATCTACCCCTTTCTTATCTCCAAAGTGGTGAACCCGGTGGCAATCCACCTACTCTACCAGGTATGAATCATGAGAATCCATCCCAAATTTCATGTGTCCTGGGTTAAACCTGTCTGTACATCATAAAAGTGACCAAAAATAGGTATGCAAACCAGGTAGCAAACCTGTGAATAGTAGTATGTCTTCAAACACTGTGACGGAGGAGCCGTCAAAGCCACACAAACACATATAAAATCACTTACATACTTTTTTGCAGGTTAACATGACACAGTTCATGGTGGGTGCACATGCAGTGTTCCTGCTTCAGTTAACATATTCACCCTAACCTGTTATTTGCTTCAAACATTTTCCCGGTTCTATTTTCAAGCAGGGTTGTTTCTAGATTGTAGCGCACAGGGAAAGAGTCCCATGATGACATAGTGATGTCATCAGAACATATTGAGTTTTTTCTATTAAATTGAGTATTGTTTTTTG
>JAUZNJ010034050.1:0-12893 GCA_034780135.1 Jordanella pulchra | reverse complement strand
ATCCAATAGGAGGCTTGTACCTATTTGCTTAGTTAAATCCAGGTGGTGACTTTTATTTTGGCCAGGCAGTGTATATATCTCCTCTAAAACAAAATAATCACATAATCAAACGAAAGGACAATTTCAAGTCAAATCAGTAAAGTTAGTCACTAAAGCTCACAGGGTTCTGTGTCTAGTGTTTAGGTGACATTTGAAAAAGCTGAAAAATAAATGTTTCTGACTTTTTTTCATGTGATTTAAGTTTTTACTACACTCATGCTCTTAGTAATTATTTATTCTGTTATGATGGGATTAGGAAGCCATATTGGCAAAGGTTGTTTACCTCTGGTCACTTTGTGGCCTAATAATAAGCACCTTTACAGGAAAAGTGCGTCATTGCCCACAATGTTTTTTAGATAAGAGTTACCATCACAAATAGATTAATTTAGATCTAATCACCTTTGAGCAAAGCTGCATGGTCCTCTAGCAGTCACATTTCTTCATTACAAAGAAGAAAATTAAGATTTCCAAACAATAACCAAATTATGCCAGAGTCTGTATGCAACTCATATGAGGGGAGAAAGGCATCTTTATTTCCGTAATTCAATAACGTGATTTATTACTTTAATTTTAACAATGAAGGATTACTGGTCATATCGCCCAAAGTTGTATTTTCTTCTGTTGTTTACTGTACAATCAACAGGGTTAATTGTAACCTAAAGAGAACTATAGGGGAAAGCCTAATTTAAAGTTTATGGTAGGTAGACAAGATGTAGGCTGAGGATGGAGAGTGATAAAACCCAGTTACTCGGAAAAAAACAGATACAGCTGCTGGACTTTGTCTTTTACTCCACCGATGTACTGAGATACCGTTAATAACCAGACTGCTTTGGTAATCAGGTTTCACATGGACAGCTAGCTAAACTGGACAGGCCCACAGGAAACATGTCAGCAGCACCTACCCGTCGAACCGGACCGTTCCTGTCTGTTCCGTGTCCACTCTGTAATGGTCCAGGAGCAGGCGCACCACCTTGTCATGTCCGTTTCGCGCTGCGATGATCAGAGGGGTGGACCTCTGTCCAGCCAGCTGAGTCACGTAGCTCAGCAGGTAGCGGGTCTCTGCCTCGGAGTGGTTGAGCAGCAGCGCAGCCAGCGTCAGGACCCGACCCTCGCTGGCCGCCTTGTAAACGTAACCGGCCAAAGACTCCATGGGAGCCCGATAGACAGCGACGTTCGCCTCTCTCTTAGCTCACGCCCCTGGTGTACAGTCCTCCTAAGGAAGCCGCCTCCCATTAAAAAGTCGAAGTAAACCAATATGACGGCATGGAATAGCTCAGCCTTGCTGCATATAGACGTTTCAAACGTAAACAGGGCTGGGGGCTCCTAACAGTGAGGGTCTGAACAAACTGTTAGCTAACCGGTTAGCTCGCCTGTTTAACATCAGCAAACGAAGTAAAAACCCGTTCTTCTGGATAAAACGTCTGTTGTTTTAAATAGGTTCCTGGTTTCTGTTCACTCACAGAATCCATGCTATGTGACCTCTGTCTGAAAAGGTAAGCAAGAACTAAAAAGTTAAAAAAAAGTAAAACTGCTACTTCCACCTTTGCGACTCTGATTCACCGGAAGTACAAGTTCGACATAAAAATACACCCGAGTGAAATGTTGGTCTGTGGTTACTCGTTCCGAGGGAAAGAGCAATAATGTTGACGCCGCCGTCCGCCGAAGATTTTTCTACAAAACCCAAAGACACACATACGTTATTTCACTTAGGATATACATCCCTCTTCTCAACTTTAAGGCCAACGTTTTCAAAAGGAGGAAACAAGTTATTAACAACAGCATACTTACCTCGAATAAATTGTGTAACTAAGTTGGATGATTTAAAAAAATATAATTTTAAAAAAACATACAAAATGTTCTTGCTTGAAAAAATCTGAAAAGTGTTTTTAGTGAAGCATGAAAAAAAACATAACAAAATAACAGCAGATGAAAAAATGTACAAAAATGAAAACACAAAAATGTACATGATACTTGTTTCTTTGATCAGATTTTACTGTGAAATTTCACATCAGGCCTTTGTCAGTTTAATTACATAGCTATGAACTTAAATCCTACAGACCAGTAGGTGGCACACTCATCTGCTTTCCAGATCTGCAACCTCTGGATGTTTTTGTTGCCTCTTTAGTTCCTTTAGTTGGCCCCAGTGCTCAAAAACATGAACAGTGTTCACCCCTGTTTTGCTCATTTGTGTTTGTTTTTAGCTTGAATCAGAGAAAAGTAAAGCTGAGAAGAAGCAATTTCAGATCATTCAGATCTGTCAGAGTTAAACGATTCTGGTCTATGCTCTGTCTCAGGTGACTTCAACCTATTCCAATTGGAGCGGAATGCTTTTGTGTCAATGTTGGCCGACCGAAGTAACCAGAAGTAAATGTTTAAAGATTTTTGGAACATAGAATTTATAAAACAATTATTTTTATAACTTTCTATTTTTAACACTTTAATTCTGTAACACTAGATGTTCTGTGGGAGTTTTAAAAAAAATCATTTAGAAAAAAATGTAGCTATAGCCTTTAAAGTCGGGAATAAAGTTTTACTCTCTGTTCATAAAAGTTTTTCAAAGTCCATCATAATATTATTAACTCAATTTAAATCTAAAATACTTAGTCTGTTTTCATGAATATATTTCATGATGGGAGGACAAAAATATCTTATGATAATCTATACACTTTTAATCAGTGTTTTTCAGGTAGTATGGAACTAATGAACAAAGAAAAGGAAATGTGTTACTTACTTGGATACTTTAATATGAGTTTTTTTTATTTTTTGAAACACACTCTTCAACCAAAGATTTTTTTAAATAGATACCCTTGGGAAAAAAACTTGTTAAGCCAGGCCTCAAATTCAACCTTACAGGAGGTGAAGATGGTCTGGGTAAAAATGTCGTAAGACAAGAAGAACAGGGTTTATAGGTTTTATTGGTGTAGTAGACATAAATGTTTCATACACACGCATGCAGCTTCGTGGACTTAGTTTGAATGCACTGTTATTGCTTGGCCGTAGTCAAAACTGACCAATAATTCTTTTGTAGAGGGAATACAAAGCAAACCTGTTTGCTCAAAAACAAGAGACATACACTTTCCCACAAGTAAACCGTAAAACAGATAAAAGACAGATGATGTACAAGTATTAATTTATGTGTTTTAAAATATAGAAAATATACAATTCACAAAACATAGAGCAAAAATACCAATCTAGCCCACAAGTGGAGAAACTGGCGGAGTTGAAAACGTTCTTTCTTCCTCTTAACTCTTCTTTCTGTCTCTGTATTGATTTGTTGTGCTAACTGATCTAGCTTTACCTTTTAACTCAATCCAAGCTCTCCTTAAACTACCCTAAATTTATTATTTTACTTTCTTTTAGGTATAAGGTATTATTGATTCTCTGCTCTCACAAATTCCATAAAAATATTATGAAATAAATAAAAAAACGAAGCACTTAAAATCATATTATATGAATATTAACAGCACCACAGATAAATTTAGTGGCAAAACAAAAAATACAACCCAAATTATAACTACTGCTGTTACAACTGCACTCAGTCCCTGTGTCAGATTTTGCCTTGTGTTCTGATTCACAGGGACAACTTGCTGTACTGAACCAGTGACGATTGAATTCAGAGTATATTTGAGGTCCTAATTACCCCAGAATTCCCACCAAGGCAGACAAGTTTGACAGTCTTGGGTAGTGCAGGGCCAGTCACCTATGAGCCTCAGTATGCTTTGTTGTTCGTCTGCTTTAGAGGGCTGCATAGCCAATTGCAGTACCCTCTTAGGGATGCCAAGATCAGGACAAACCCAATAACATTGAATGGTAGGGTGAACCCGAGAATGCATCCAAATGATTAATTCCCCACCAGTGATGTTGTGGTTGCTGTTAGGGTTCTGGGTTTCCCTGTTTGTTTGTTTTTTGTGTTCTCCCTTTTGTCCAGCAGATGGAGGCACTGGTTGTGTTGAGTGACTATCAAAACCATGTACCCACTGAGGGAAGACAATAGGGCTCTGTAAGACACGATTAATCCAAGGAGGGAAGGGAGTCCATTGCTGCTTGAAGGGTGTTTATTGTAGTCTTCCAATATAACACAAGTTTGGTCTTTTACAAATGGAAGATGTGAAACTGTTTTGTTATAGTTTATGAGTTTAGTGGTCAGGGAAAAAGAAAAAGTATCAGCACTTAAATCTACCCTCTCTTTGTCTCAAACAACAGAACACAAACTATAAGCAAACACATGTGGTATTTATCAGACAATCATCCAAAACCCACCCACACCCACATACACACAGACACACTCACTCCCTCTGGTGACAAGTTCAAAAGCACATCCCTGCACCTACACCCCAGCCCCTAATTATTATAACATAATAACTGCAGAATAATTATATGGAAAACATAAGGTTTTCTTGTACAAATATTAGAATAGTTCATCTTTCTTGTCCCCAAATCAGCAGGTACTTCAAGGATCTTCAAGTAGCTTTTGCCTGAGATGCCAGAACCGCCAGAGTGTGTATTTAAAGTCCTGTCGTGTCAAAAAACAAACAAAAAAAAAAACAAACAAAAAAAAACAGAACAGTCCATCAGGTGTCCTCGGCCTTTTGAAGTAGAAAAACCTTGGTGGTATGTCCAAATAACTTGTCCATGTCTTAATCTTGACTTGTCCAACAGTTCCTCTTTTGTCTTGAACAATCTTGACAACTTTTCCCATAATCCAAGAGTTTCGGGGTGCAGATTCATCAACAATAAGCACAATATCTCCTGGAATGAAGTTGAGCTCAATTTTGTTCCATTTTTCACGTTCTTGAAGCTGTGGAAGATACTCCTTTGTCCATCTCCTCCAAAACAAGTCTGTCATGTACTGTACTTGTTTCCATCTTCCCTTGCATACAAGTCATCCTTTTTAAAAAACACCAGGTGGAACAGATGGCTGACCCTTGAGGAGGAGAAGATGGTTGGGAGTTAGAGCCTCCAAATCATTAGGGTCTGCAGATGCTTTGTGATTGGTCTGCTATTGAGAATGGCTTCGACTTTGCAAAGCATGGTGTGGAGACCGTCTTCATCCAGAGTTTGTAGTCCTAAAGTAGAATTAAGAACTTTCCTGACAGAACGAATTAATCTCTCCTAGGCTCCCCCATGAGGAGAGACACTTGGGGGATTAAACGTCCACTTTATTCCATTTTGCTGGAGGTCATCATGGATCGGAGTGTGATTCCATTGTTCCAAAGATCTTCTCAACTTTCCATCAGCACCAACAAAGTTGGTTCCATTGTCTGAGCAAAGTTCCTTGACCTGTCCTCGTCTTGATATAAAGTGACGTAAGGCGTTGAGAAAGGAATCAGTCTCAAGTGATACTGCTATTTCAATATGTACAGCTCTTAGAGCTAAGCAGGTGAATATCACTCCATATCTCTTCACAGTAGACCTTCCACGTTGCACCTCAAACAGACCAAAACAGTCAACTCCTACTGAATGGAGGTTCATCTGGAACAATACTATTAAAGGGCAACTCTGCCATCTGTTGGCTTGCTGGTACTGCCAAAACCCTTCTGCAAATAATACATTTGGCCAAAATTTTTCATATCGCCACACTGCCCCTTGTGATCCAATATTTCTGATGTAGCCTTGCCAACATGTGTGTCCTTCCACCATGACCGACTTCCTCGTGCACATGTCTCAAAATGAGATCAGCAATATGTTGATCTTTGGCCAATATGATTGGATGTTTAGATTCTTCAGGCATTGCTGCCCTACTGAGCCTCCCACCAACTCTCAGGATGCCGTTATCAAGTTTTGGGCTCAGTTTGTAGATGTGGCTTGTCTTTTTAACATTTTGGTTCTTTAGAAGGCTAAAAAGCTCTTCGGGGAACCTTTTCTTTTGACAGAATCCTATAATCTGCAACTGTTCTTCATTTAACTCTTCCACAGTGAGAGAAACATGGAAAGTGTCTCTGACACTCTGCAGCTCTTTGCTCAGAATGTTATTTTGGTCCTTCTCACCCATCTTTGACTGTAACAGCAATGCCTTGACTTCTTTCCTTTTCTTCCAGAGGCTGAAGAGTCTGTTCTTTAATCTTAGAACCCAACCCATCACCCTTTTCAGTCAGTTCCAGGATGAGGAACCCTAAGTTGAGACACTGAATCAACTCCTTCGGCTTAAACCACATTAACAAGAACACTCGTTTTGATCTCACAATAATTTTGCTCCAGTAGCTCAATTGAGTTGTCCGGGTTTGTAGGCCAATGCTTCTCGGAACACAACAGAAATCTTGGGCCACACATCCACTGTTCAGCCAAAATGATCTTACTCCAAGCCCTTGAAAAGCAAAATCTGCTGGTTTGCACAAGGTGCTGTCATATTTCCACTGTGTTTCACAATACACTTTAAGAATCTCTGATACCGTTAGCTAAGAATGTTTTAAATCTGGAGGTCTAATTTTTTTATGTATTTAAGCCCTGAGGTGCTATCGGTCCAAAAAATAGATTCAAGCAAAGGCATGTGCAGCTCCTTTCTTCATAATCTGTCCATTCGTGCTGTGACAACTGCTGCTGCTCCAGTCTGGGGATGGTAACTGGTTTTAAAGGAACCGCCCTTGACTTTCCCATGATGAGAGTGCATCTTTCCATTAGTGTTACACAACAACAGATAGGTAGCTGTTCCATAGCCCACCTCACTTCCATCTGCAAAGTGGCGTAGTTGGGCAGATGCTACTGTACCAAAGTCCACAGGCTTCAAGCATCTGTTGACCTTGAAAGTTTCCAGTAAGTGGAGCTCTTGAATACAAGTAATGCATTCCTGTGCAATAGATGTTGGTATGACATGGTCCCATCCAAGGCCTCTCCTGAACAAATCCGGAAAGATAAACTTGGCTTTTAATACCACTGGTACCAGCACTCCAAGGGGGTCATATGTAGAGCTGACAACAGACAAGATCCCTCTTCGAGTCAAAGGTCGATCTTTGATTAAAATCTAAAAGCATCTGATTGCACACACCAATGCACTCCCAGAACCCTTTCCACAGGGAGCAGACCGTATCATATCGATATCCAACCATATCCATATCCAACTCCTTTATATCCACTGCCTTCTCCTCTTCACGAATAGCAGCCAACACATTTTGACTGTTACTTATCCACTTCTTTAGCTGAAATCCACCTTTGGCACAAATAGGTCGAAGGTCTTTATAGAGAGCCATAGCCTCAGACTCAGAGGGCTCAGAAACAAGACAGTCATCCACGTAAAACTGTGCATGATGGTGTCCACCACCTGCTGACTGAAGGATTTGCTTTCGCAATGCAAAATTTGCACAGCTTCGTGATGAAGTTGCCCCAAAGAGATGGACACACATTCTGTATTCTTCCAAAGGTTGTAAAAAGTCTCCAATTTGCCACCAGAGAAACCTCAGCAGGTTACGGTCTTCAGCAGGTACCCGCACCTGGTAATACATGGCCTCAACATCAGCCATTAAAACAAAGGTTTCCTTTCTGAATCTGGTTATGACTCCTATCAATGAGCTGGTAAGATCGGGTCCTTGTAACAACTGTGTATTGAGTGATGTGCCTTGGAATGATGTTGCACAATCAAACACTACTCTGATCTTTTTCTTTTGTGGATGATATACACCATGATGTAGAATACACCAGCTTCTCTTATGTTTACAATCCAAATCTTCAACAGGCACCTTCTCCGCATAACCAGATGAAATCATATTGTCCATAAACATGGTGTAATCTGCATGAAATGAGGCATCTTTTAGAAACCTTATTTTCAAACTCAAAGCACGCTGCTCTACCAGCTTGCAATTATCAGGAATGCACACATTTCTTTTCTTCAACGGCAAGTTAATGATGTAGTGACCATCCATCAGCATAATTTAGCTGTTGACCATCTCCATAAATTGGTTGTCTTCTCTTGATGGACTTTGTTGTTTTTTTTATGTCTGCATTGAGGAAAGTCCAACTGAAATTGCTGCTTCCATAGTTCCTCCAAAATCACCACAGAAATGTGTATAGCAGTGATACTAGGTTGTTCCAAGTCTGCTTCACCATATACTGGCCCATTAACAACCGAACATGGTTTGAACCGCATATGGCCCTCTATCTTCACTTGGAATCACTTTTACAGGTCATAGAGCTCTAGGTGCATTTAACCCGATCAAAAGCTCAACGTCTGCGTCGATTTCAGGTAAGTGCACCCCATGCAAATGTGGCCATCTGACCAGATCCTGCTCCCGTGGTACGTTGTTCCTGCACACAGGCATCTTCTTCTGTGTAAAGGCATCTGGCAAGTCACAGTAGACATCACTTTCCAGACCAGCTACTTCCAGATCTGATACCATGTAACATCCCACAAGCTTTTCTTGGCCCATGGTTCGCAAAAGGATTTTAGTTCCTCTTCCTGAAACGTTCTTGATGTACTTGATTTACAAAAGGAACCAGAGCTACCTTGATCCAAAAAAGCATAACTTTAAATAATTTTGTAACCCTTTTTTGGATTTGACCTTCACAGGGACAATGGAGATCTTACATTCAGTGTCACCGGCCCGAGTAAGATCACTACTATGCACAGCTACAATGGTAGATGCCCATTGCCGTACTTGTATCAGCTTCAACTTCATCTTTGTCTTTCTCTTTGCTCTTTGGATGAATATGATGTATACTAGCGTGCTTAGCTCCACATGTTTTACATGACAGTCGCCTCCTGCAATCCCTGCTTATGTGCCCTATTAACATACTACAGCCAAAGCAGACTCCATGTTATTTCAAAAAAGTGATCTTATCATTATGTGACTGCTTTTCCAGTAAAGAGCACAACTCTAGTGCATGTTCACCCTTACAGTACAGGCAGGTTCTTTTGTCCAATGCAGTTCCTCCCTTCTTCACATCAGCCTTTCCATCAACTGATCCTGCCGTAGTTGCAAAACATCCTGGGTTCCATGTGCGACGCTGAAAACCATATTTGATGCCTATTTTGTTTTGCAATATTTTTGGGGTATCCTACATATCGCCAAAAATAGGATCTACTACAAGTTTAACCTAATTTTTAATAAAATTTACAATGTCAGGAAAAGTAGCTCTTTGGTGATGTGTCTCTTGAATGTTACAAGCTGCTGTCCTCCATTTGTCTCTCAATTTGAACAGCAACTTATTGATTACTGTAAGCATGTTTGCAGGCATGTGAAGCTTAGACATATATTGTATGTCATCAATAGCATTACAGCATCCTCTTAAGAAAAGACTATAAGCTTTGCAGAGATTTGGCATCTTCTGCTTTAACCATAGGCCTTATGAGAGCTTTATCCAAGTAAGATAAAGCAATCTTTTGTTCATTCCTAAAATGTTCTTTCAGCAAAGCCTTAGCCCTTTGATATCCTCTGTCTGGAGGCATTTCTTGACATCTACAAACAAGCTCATGTGGTTGTCCCCTTGTGTATTGTGCCAGAAAGTGCAAACAAACTCCACTATCACTGGTCCTTTCTTCCACATCGTGTTCAAAAGCTCTCATAAATGCATGGTAATGAAGGGGATGTCCATCAAACACCCGTGTCTCTCTTTTTGGCAAATGAGAGATGTTCTGTTGTCGTACTAACAGGTCAGAAATTTAATTTTGCCTTGCCATTATAGATATTAAATTGTCACCATCATTGACCAGCATCTGCTTGTGTGGACTGGCTACAAACCAAGGAGCTGAAGCAACATTGTTTACGTTAGGAACCATCAGGGCTCCAAGTGGCCTCTGCTACACTGTTTGAGATCCAACATTAATATTTTCTCTTTTATTTGTCTTTGTTAGATGAGACCTAAGCCCGGTTTGATTTTCATGGACTCTTTGGCCATCGGGGACAAATGACTCAACTTTGGCATTAAGAACATTGTGAGCCCTTCCTGCAACATAAGATTCCATGCCATCAGACAGCGTACTCCTGATACCTTTTACGATGCTTCCTGTGACACCAACAACCTCCATCTTAGCATGGACTTCTGCTATCTCCACTTCAAGCTCAAATTTCTGTTTCCTTATTTCCTCCTCTTGCTGACCCAACTTCTGTTTTTGTTGAAGGAAATGTTGACGAGTGAGTAGAGCAACCATTTCAGCCTTTGCTTTGACAAGAGAAGAGGAAGAGTGTGAGGTTCTTGAAGACCCAGTTTTTGATCCTTGCTTTCGGCAATGCTGTTGTTTGGCTGAACTTCATCTTGCACTAGTCCAGCAATAGAATTCTCCTCAACATTATCATTTGTTACACATCCTGATAATGGTTTCTTTATTTCTAAGAGCAACTGTGTCACATCCTCAATGAATCATTTGTTGTACTTATTGATACTTGTAAACCAGTCTTGTCGTTTATCAGAAAAACAGAAGTTCAAAAATCATATGTCACATCCCACATTTGCATCATAAAGTTCCATCTAATTCAGTTGCTTTGTTTTGGCACCAATCTTATTCCATACAGGGGGCAAACCAACATTGCTTCCAAATCCACACTTTAATTCAAGCTTGAGCTTAAGCAATAAGTTGATCAACATCCACCTTCACTTTGATTTGAACAACAAGCGATCCCTTTTCCAACAGTTTATTCAGTAGTGAGGAATATGGGAAACATGACATCAAATAGTAGCCACAGCATCCATGTGCATCCAATATGCAGCAGTAACTCGCATCAACTGTGTCCAAGCAATTATCAACTTCACAGTATGAATATACTGAGTTTCAAACACCATGGGTTCTGATGTGCTTCTTCATGCCATCCATGTGATACCAGTTTACTCACGGTCACCATATGTAGTGGTTAGGTGGTCCAAAGTGCACAAATCCAGTGAAGCCTTGGAAGGATCTGCAACTTGAAAATCTTTTTCTGTTGACAATGTCGAGTGACTATCAAAACCAAAGTAGCCACTGAGGGAAGACAATAGGGCTCTGTCCGACACGCTTAAGCCAAGGAGGGAAGGGAGTCCATTGCTGCTTGAAGGGTGTTTATTGTAGTCTCCCAATATAACATAAGTTTGGTCTTTACGGAAGATGTGAAACAGTTTTGTTATAGTTTATAAGTTTAGAGGTCAGCGGTCAACAGAAAAAGTATCAGCACTTAAATCTACCCTCTCTTTGTCTCAAACAACAGAACACCAACTATAAGCAAACACATGTGATATTTATCAGACGATCATCCAAAATCTAGCCACAGCCACATACATACAGACACGCTCACTCCCTCTGGTGAGAAGTTCAAAAGCACATTCCTGCCCCTACAGGTTGTGTTGGGAGCGGTTCTCCACCAGCTGCCACCTATCTGACATCATTAGTGGGTCTTTAAATGACGCTGAGGATTGTACCTCGGAGCCTGAGTGTTGTGCGAGCTATGGTATTCAGAGCCCTCCAGCGTGAGCTTCTTGTTACCTGTTTTTCCCTGAGTCCTAGTGATTCTCTGTGTCTCCTTTCTCCTAAGGTGATCGTTCCAGTAAGATCTCTGAGAGGTTTTAGTCTCTGTTCCTCATTGCCTCCTGGGTTCTTTGTCACCGTGGTTGATACCCACTGGTTGCCGTCTCCACTTCTCAAACCCACAAGTAAAAGTTCTCCTCTACTCAGTTCTCTGCCAGCAGTCTCAGCGCCATCTCCCCCTTCAGGTACGGTCGGCCTGTTCTGCCCTCCCTCACAACCAAGTTCCATCTGCTCCCCCCTGGACCCTTGGATTTCTGGTCTCACTGAACTCTATCTGAGGACTTGTTACTCACCTCCTTCAAGGAACTCTTTCAAAACCTCTCCCTCATGGAACCAACCAAACCATCAACAAAGTAAGCCAGATCATTGATTCTCAGACTTCGAGCTCTGTCTATAGACCTGAACTCACCACCTATACCTTATCTTTTCAGTGTGACCAGAACCCCAGAACTGTTTTCTACTGACCTGGAACCAAACTTAGATTCTTTGTTAGTTCTTTCAGTAAACCTGTAAACTCCTTTCAGTCTCCAGTGGTGTTCTGCATTTGGGCCATGTCTAATCCCAACATGACAGTTGCAGATAATCCAGGTGAGGTTAAGGAGATCAAATGATGAGGGTTCATCATGTCTTGTTAGTCACTGCTCCAAAACATATTCATAATGTGGCATGCTGATTTCTTGCAGTAATTGAAAAAGGTAGATGCGTACTCATAACCTGTGTCGTTATTCCAAGGTAAGAAGACTGTTTTGTTTCTGGTGTTCCAGCAATGGCATACTTTAAGGGTCCATAAGTTACCCTGGTATGTGTAAGATGCCATAGTGCCACTCCAGTTAGGTAAAGGTTGATTAATATAACTATAGCTGTCAGCAGCAGGGGAAGGATCAAAAGCATACTAACAGGGTTGGGTGGCATACATACATAAGTTGCAAGGTGTCTATAAACCAACCTATCAACTTATCTTATTGCTGCAGCACTAGTTCAGTTAACAATGTTTGTAGAAACTAGAAGGAGCAGGGTAAAAACGGTTCCAAGCCTCTCCACATCCACCTCCCGCCAATAGTCAGGCCTCTTGGTATTAACAGGGACTTGTTCTGTCAATACCCTTTTTTCTATTGGAAGAAAGATCGGGCGATGAAAGGCTGACCATACAACTTCAGCTACATGTGATAACCCATCTCCCTTGGTACCCATGATACAGGATGAGGGGAACAGAGAAAACTCAATCTACAATTCAATTATATTCAGTTTATTTATATAGCGCCAATCACATCATCTCAAGGCACTTCACAAGGACAATTCATTCAAATCACACAGTCAGGTTAGTTACAAGTTTTCTATCTAAGGAAAACCAGCTAATTGCATTGAATCATTGACTCGACAGCAATCCCTCACACCAAGCATGCATGTAGCAACAGTGGAGAGGAAAAACTCC
>JAUZNJ010034048.1:0-12895 GCA_034780135.1 Jordanella pulchra | reverse complement strand
AAAATATAAATCTGAATGTACAAATGAACAATCTTTAAAAATATAGATTTGAATGTGCAAATTAACACTTGAGATGTTCATGCATGTTAAGTCTGTAAAAATAACAAGATTAGTTTTTGTAGGTGGGATTTAGGCATTTTAGTGCGATAAGCCATTTGGGCTCTTTCTCCAGGTCTGTAGTTCACTGGGTTATTAACTCAGGCTGCCAAAGTTGAACTTTCATTAAATTTAGCACAGATTCTAACCTGCCAGCCTGCCAGCCAGCTTTGATGGAAAACTGCAGCATGAGCATTATTGTAAGAAGCCTTTTAAAACTACCATTAAGGCATATCAGTTGCATGCGGTATGGTATGATGATGGGTACAGAAGGAAGGCTGCTTTCATACATAGTACAACAATACTTCCTTGAAATGCAACATAAAAGACAATTTGCTGACAGAAGTCATGAATCACATCTTTTCACAATTCTTCCTTTCCTGTTTTCTACTTTAGTTGGATGCTTTCTGCTGATTTGTCTCAAAGAAAGATGTAGAAATCTGAGAAAGGCACATCTTAATGTCACATCCTGTGGTGTGCTGACCGCAGCTTCAAGTTTACCACCAAGTTGGTCAAGACCAGTTTTGCATCACTGGCTGCTGATATTTGTTCATCGTAATTTAAGCTGATATGTACTTTACAATAAATAAAAAATACAGACTTTGTTCCTTTATGTTTCATTGTGTTGCACAACTCATTGACCTACAAGTTACCTGCACTACCACACTAAGACAGAAATTTCAATGCTATGGTAGATTTGTTCAGCTCTATTTCCCAGTTTTTTGCATTATTGTAGCCTAAGAGTCTTAGTCTTAGCATATGATGTGATTAAGACCACACCAAAAAGCTTTCTTGGAAAACATTAACCCTGTTAATGTTTTCCAAGAATTACTGTCCCTAGATAGTCACAAGGCTTACAGAATTAGCTTATAAAGATCTCATAGGTCAAAGAAAAGGCAAAACAGATGTTTTAAGGGATCTGTTTTTTCAAAATTACTCTTCTAAAAAAGAGGAACATTCATTGATCTTGCAACCAATTAGTAGGGTGAATCAGGGCTGTTTTGCGGCTCTCTGAAGAATTCTGTGTCTCTTGACCACAGTTCAAGAATAGCTTAAAATGGTGTGCCATCTTAGACATTTAATGCAGATTAAAGAAACGAAAAAAGCATATTATGGTGCAAAGCTCACTGATGGGAGGCTTTTTAAAGATGTGCAGACAAATTGAATCTTACTTAAATTGAAAAGGGAAGTATTCAACTAGGACTTTAATTTTGTTTGATAGTAAAAAAAAATGTTAAAACTATCCAGTGATTAAAGCAGACTTAAGTCCACCGACTCATAATTATTTTTCTTTCCTTTTGTCTTGGTTTGCTAATACAGCTCTTGGAAACGATGTCCCAGAGCTAGATGATAGCTCAGCAATTTTACCATAAGGTTGCACTCGGTGTTTGTATATGGAACTTTGCTGAAAACATTTTTAGGGAGTTAAATCGTATATAATGACAGAAAGAGAGTTGAGAAAGAAAGAGGGGATAAGAACTAAGTGGAGAAAGAATGAGATAGAGACAGGAAGGAGTGCATCAATAGAGGGAAAATAAAATAGTCAAAATACATAGCACAGAAGATAAACAGTAACTCCTATAAGTCTACTTCCACAGCTGTGTGAGATGAGAGGGAAAGAAAACATAACAGCAAAAAGAGGACAACAAAAGTAAACATCAAAAAAGCTTCAAGAGCAGACGGTATCCCTTAGATATGTATATGGAAGGTAAAAACCTATGGTGATCACACAATATTAGTCAGATATATATATATATGTAGCTGCAGCTTAGTATTAGTGTCTATCCATGAACACATGGAACCAAACTCTGTGGTCTGTATGCATGGCATGCTCATGTATAAAGGATTTACAAAGCTTTTTCAGATGGAAAATACACTCAATAGCAGGCACTGACAAGGAGGTTACGCGGCCCCCAGATATCCAAAGACACCCAAGATCACTGCGACACTGGGAGGACAGATATACGAAGGGCAGCACCCACCAGAGAAGTGCAGACGAGAGCACCTGGAGCCTGACACCCGGCTCTCATTAAATCTGACTAAATAAAACAAGAGAGATTCGTATTATGAACCTGTTGATAAAGATTTATATATATTTAGAATTTGAAGCTGTCTGTTACATTTGAAGACTGTGTTTCATGTATTGCTGAGCAAATAGAAATTTAAAAAGATAATTTAATTTTTTTTTTCAAAAGCATTTTAAGAATTCATATTCTGCATAGATTTTTGATTCTCTCACATGTTTTGTTTCAAGAAACCGAAATTTAAATTCTTAAATCTACATCTAATGACTTTCATCAGGCTAACAAAAAGCAGAGGTAAGCCTGCTAAGCGAAGATATCAGGTATGTGCACAGACTGATTCTCAAGGTATTGAGGCTATGGCAACACCTACCAGCAACATCCCATGTGCACTTAGAGCACCTACAGGTGTTGCATCATTTTCAAGATCCATTCAGGTTTCTGGGTCTTCTAAATCTTCCTTCCTTTTCCCCTTATCTGCTCAAACAAGCACTTTACCTTTTATCTGCACCTTTAACAGCTCTTGACATTTCACATCTGCTCCAACAAACTCAATAAACATTATCAAATACTTTCCATATCAAAGGCTGCCGTTAGTCTGAATAAACAGCCCGTAAAGACTTTGGCCTGAATGAGTAACGGTGAACTGAGGGTAAAGTACTCCTAATATTCAAAGTACATTTAACCTTCTTGTTGCCTTTGTTGGGTTGTATTCTTGGGTGCCTTATATGAAAACAACACCTCACCTGAAGTAAGGATGTGTGAGAAGGCTTGAGTTTCTGAATTCCAATGTAAAATGATCCTGAAAGCATTTATTGACTTCGTACCGGGCTGCACATGTGTGCTCATGTGCCTTTCTTTAGTTCTGATATTGAGACTTTGGAATTGACTTATGGAGGCTCTCAACTGTCCCCAATGACAAGGCCACACACTCAGAGCATACCACACACTAAACACGTAGACCGCAGCAGGCACGGTGGTTCCCAGGTTAAGAGCGGTCCAGATGGGCCGGGGGGGAGATGCTCAGATGGACCACATTCTTGAGAAAATGTAAACCTATTTTTTTTTCTTTTTTTTCAGAATTGGGTGGTCTGCTTGAGTAATGCAGAGCAGGCGAAGACCCATAAAGGCACCAACTGTCGGCTTGCCGCAACCAAACGGGACATCAAAGGACGTGGGGTGTCCTGTGGAAAGTGACCCACACGGTCCGGTATGGCTCAGTCTGTCGCCCGCAGTACGTTCCTGCTGCTAAGATCACAGCCACACTGTTAGAGATCAGCTTCACATGGTCCCAGAGGAGCTGCAGATGCACGTTCCAAGCATGCCGCTTTCTCTGTTAAGGTCATCGAAACACCTGCTGCCCTTAAGGGACAAACATCACTCAGTGACCATGAGAATAATAAGATCTTCTTATCTATATGTAAGCTGTTAGCATTGAGCAGTTAAGTTTGTTCTGTGTTAAGTCTCAGTGAGTACCACCGAAACTAAAAGATTGCTTCACTTTACAAATGTTCAACTCTTGCCACAGTCTCTTTGCCTTTCTGATTCATGAACATGCTTTAAGCAAGGAATTTCCTACCTCAAGAACCCTATCTTCTAAAATTTCTGCACGTGTTTGTGCTTCATCAAGAACTGAAACAAATATTAGATCATTAGCAGGACTTAATTGCTAGAACATAACTAAGTCCTTTGTTTAGGTGATGATGTGTCAAACAATCTGTGGATGAAGCTATTTCTGCCCCACACAAACAGTACAATCCTGGGTTTGAAGGTGTGGGGATAGATTTGAAAACTGGAAGACCAGCAACCCCCAGACCATGACAGCCTCAAGTTCATTCATGAGACAAAGGGGACTTTCCCATAATCCCTCACATCATTTAGTTAATGAATGACTGCAAACACTGTTGTAACAGCTTTTAATTTAACTTCAGAATCACAGAGATTAGTCATCACTTTAACTGATACTTTAGTTGACCTGCAAAAACATTCACAATGACACATCTAAACAGGCAAAAACAAAGGTGGTCATCCAATGTCACAAACTTCTCTGGAGGTTTGATTTTCACATAAACCCTCTTGGATTTCCTTTGTCTTTGGATCCAAAACTGAAAAAGACACAAAAACAAATTTCCTAAGGATCAGCTTCGTTGTTCTGTTCAGCTGGTTTAAACAGTCATTGGATCCTGGCTCCATGGTAACCAAGTTTTTTTCCACTTAAAATGAAAGAATGAGGTCAGCGATGAATTCACGGAATGAGACTAACCTGCTTATTCATCGTGCCTTTGAACAGCCATTCACAGAACTTCACAATGTTGCATGTGAAAAAAATCACCAAACCTGCAATTCTAGTTTACACAACTTATTTTCCATCTCCACAAGCTAACAAATCAGCGTGTTTGTATGTGTGTGTACGTGCCTGGCTGTTTGTGTGATTGACAAGTCAGAACAGCCAAAGCAAACATTTAAGGATCCTTCTGAGTGCAAATGAAAGGTTGGAGGGTGTGCGTATGAATGTTTACAGATGAAATCAATCACTAACTTAAAGCACTATGACTCACAGAGGCCAAATGCAGCCCAGGAGAAACAAAAGCAAAGCCCTCAGGTAGAGTTCCCACTGTTACACTACAATAGATGCAGGTTTGCAGCACTGTCTGGCCACAGGCTCACTGCCAATTAGTGAGCTGTTTTGTGGGAGGGGCCTGTCAAAATGATGGATGACGATTAAAGACTATTAGGAACTGGCATCCGTTTAGGAAAAACAAAACATCAAAAGGTCAGATCACGCCTTAGCTTAGAGATTTAGAGGCATTTTAGAGTTCTCCACAGCAGTATAAAATGAAAAGTCTGTATTAAGAAAAATAAACAATAGGTAATGCCCTACACTCAAAGAAGAACCGCTCTTTTGGTGTTTTTACGTTCCAAGTCTTAAATGATTTACTAGTCATGCGGAAAAGAGAGAGGCCTCCTTGTCTTTTATTGAGTATCACATAAGTGGTCCATTTGAAAAAAAAAAAACAGCCTTTCCAGTTATTTTTTAACTCAACACAGGTTAAGATATGGACTGGCTTATCCTGGGTTAATTTTGCTGTGTTAGAAGTTTGATCAATATACCTGGCTCAGATTATTAACCTAATCAAATTGAACTGGCCGTCTGACATGGTTGCACAAAAAGAAAAAAGCATTGACTACATAACTAAACAAGACTGTTTGGGATTAAATTAATTATGTTCAGTTTTTATGAAATTGAAGCCATCTTCAATCAAACTCAGTAAACTTACAATGCAGGTGTCATTATTAGTAAATTCCAGTCTGTCTTTTTGACATGTTTAAAGTAATTTAGGTAAGTAATCTAATTCTGGAATAATAATATTTGGATTTAGACAACGACGTTTTAACATCTTTTATTCATAACATTTCAGATTCAGTGCTATACTTTTTAAAGTAATCACCCTTTTGTTTTCCTTTACACGTCTAAGGTTAAAACTCTGAATTAACACAACTACCACAAATAAAAAAGCTAAGTGCAGCTTTGGTCTAATGACTTCATGACCAGCTTTTTGTCAAAGTTAGAACATTAGACATAGCTAATCCAAGCTTATTCTATTTACTAAGAAGTTTACTAACTTCATCTTCGGTAAAAATGTTTGTTTTTGTTTTTTTTCATTGTGATCTAAAGTCGTTGCTTTTATACTTTAGCCTTGGAGAAATTGAACAACCCATTGCTTTGGGAACCGAGAACATTCAGCCCGCCAAAATCTGCAGCTCTCCTTCAGTCCAGCGGGTGGTGATAATAAGAACATACAACAGGTTATCACTTTATTTCTGGTGCTGTGCTTAATCATAACAGTGCTACTCCCTATAAAAGAGGCTTTTATTTTGTGACTTTTGTTCCAACTGACAATTAATTAAACTTGGCCAACTTCAAAGTTATGCAGTTTATTATTACCCTTCATTACTAAAATAAGATAAACAAATAATAAAATAATAGAGTTGCTTTTTTATGAGTCCATGATTCATTTACAAAGACTACTAAAAAGTGATTAACACACTTAATTTTCTTTTATTATAACAACACATTTTAGATATTTACGGCATAAACAGAAAATGTTTTTAGTCAAAATTAGATTAATTAAAGACAACCCACTTATACAATGAATTGGCAATTGACTTTGTAGTTGTGAGAAAATATTTATATCACATTATTGTAGATATAAGCAACTATTTATATCACATAAAAGTTGTTGAAAGTAAAGTCAATGATAGCAGGACTCACAAAAGGATTTGGACAGCTGGGAGGATGCATCCAAACCATGTTTTCTACATCTGCAACACCATCAGGATAAACTCACAAAAAATACAAAAATACATAATTATATAAAGATGAATATAGAAGTTATATTTATAGAATATATATGCACAAGGAAGACTAAAGGTGCTCTGTTTGGTCATTACTCCGTTAAAATATTTTTCTTAATAGACACCTGTAAAACAGTTTGAAATTATTACCTACATTCAATTCAGTTTATTTATTAGTGCAGATTCACAACACATGTCATCTCAAACTCAGAATGGTTAAAAGTTTTCTATCTGAGGAACAGCAGCTGATCGTATCGACTTATCGACTCATTAATTCAACAGCAATCCCTCACACCAACAGCATGCATTTAGCTACAGTGAAGAGGAAAAACTCCCTTTTAACAGGAAGAAACCTCCAGCAGAACCAGGCTCAATGTGAGCGGCCATCTGCCGAGGCCGAATGGGGTTCAAGGAGACAGAAACAGAGATACAGAAAGAAGCAGAGATATGAAAGGTAGCTGTCATGTACTGTAGCTCCACAGGCCCCGTCCAGGAAAGACACAGTCAGGCAGACGAGCTCCAACCCAGCTCCCATGTCAGAGGATGAAAGAGAGGACAGCCAGTTTGTCACAGTAAGAGAAACGGAACAACACTGAAAAACAGGCAAAACTCAAACATCTACAGTAATTTATCACTGTCAAAGTTTTCTGGCAAAAAATGGGAAATTTTATACCATGGTACTAGCAATCTTTACCCAATACCTAAAGCTTTATTTCCACATTTAGTCACTACCAACAACACAACAGCCTGGGTGATGCAGGTTCTAATCGGGATTCCCAGTGCCACCGCTAAGTTGGCTTACCTAGCTTAGCAGCCATACATGGCTGTCAACTTAGCTTTGTGGTTCCATAAACATATAAATAAGAGTAAGATCATAATTGTGATCTACTGGCTATACAAATTAAGTTTTGAGGTGTATTTCCTTGCTTAAAAATATCTTTAAACTACTTTTTGTGGCAAAAATAATTAATAGGAAATGCAGAGGGGAAATTCAACTTATCACCCCGGTTGAGCAAACAGTCAGAGGCGTGAAAGTATGGAGCTATGCAGCTCCATACAGATTTAAAAGTAGGGTATTTTTTGATAAACACACTACAAAGATGTAGTTTTTAGGTGTAAGTTTTCACTTAGAAACATCTTAAAGCGTACTTTTGTGACAAATTAGAGGTATAAAGATGACATTGGATCTTCTTGAGTTACAGCCATCATAGGTGGATCAAAGCACTGTAGGATATCTTTCACACCCCTGTCCCTTCAACAAGCCCCAGGAATCTTCATTTGTCCTACTTCTTTTAAGAGACCAAAAGTTCCAGAGTAGTGAAATTAACGGAGTAAATATGTATGGAAAACTGTAACGGAAACATTTGGTGAAAGCTACCAAACTGTCCCAAAATCATAAACATTGCCTGTTGTTTTTTAACAATGTTATTAAATCTGTATCATAAAAACTTTTTAATTGTGTTGTGAATTGGTACTGAGGAGTGCTACTTTAAAAATCCAGTCCCTATTTATCAAATCCATTTTTTTAAAACAAACATGTCAGTCTAAAAGGACATTTTGTATCATCATCCTAAGAGCATGCATAACATTTTCCCCATTAATTGCTCTAGATAGGTACCAGCATCTGTGGAAGTATGCAATATTCTTAGCAGTTGAATGGTGCTCAGTTGAGAGCTTTTACAAAGACACCCAGGCTATGACCCAGGCCATTTGTCATAATTACACCCGCCATTGGAAACTTCACCTGTCACACTGGAAAGAACTCCAGTTCAGGAACTTTTTCTGCAGTCACCTGCGAGCAATCACTCATCCACCTTCTCCTGTTCCTTGAAAACCACACTCTAACACACGCTTTTAAGCATGCAGTGCCCACATCCTCGTGCACAGAGGGACCATTCTATCGCCAGATGCTGGCGTGCAAAGCTGCAGGCTGGGTCTATTTTCATTATGACAAGTGAGATTTGTAGAAAGAGAAGGGGCAGGGGGAGATGTTGTGGAGTGTAGACATGATGTAAAATAACTTAACTGCTTCATAAAATGCAGCCGGGGAGGTGGGAGTTAAGCTGGAGGGGAGAAAGAGGAAGGAGAAGCTCCCATGAGGGAAACAGGCTGAGCAGAGGACCACAGTTGGACAACACAAACCACGCTCAGCTCTTTGCCAAAATCAACATAAAGAGGCCCAGCAGATGCTGGGTTTTTTTGCTGCCAAATTATACTTTTTTTTGATACTTAACCCTTTTTGTAGGCAGATAAATACATCTCAAAGTACCCCACCCCCCACCCAAATCTGTTTTAAGCTTGAGATTTTAAGATTTTATACTTACTGGCAGAGATGAAAAGTGTTTTCTTCATGCAACTTATACATGCATCTAATAATTTTTCATGATTTTTACAAAAGATCAGAGAAGCAAGCTTCATGTTAAACCTTACAGCATCTTCAATATGTTTTTTTAACCTTGATTTTTTTTTTATTTCGTTACTAACAACCAAAAAAAAGTTTTTTATCAAGGTTTTATGTAATAACTCAACACAAAGTAGTTTATAATTCTTCACGAAAATAAAAGTTTTGGGCAACACATCAAAACAGGATTATGCTTTGATCCAAACTCCTATTATTGTAGTTCTGGGTGTGTATTTAGAAATCCTGTTGGAAGGTGAACTTCTGCCTCGTCTCAAATCCTCTTCAGCCACGTACAGGATCTAGATTTCTCTATTCTTATCTATATTTGTATTAAAAGACTCACCTGTCCCTAAAGAAAAGCATCCCCGTGGCTACATGTGGTTCCTGCTAAATTTTACGGTGAGGATGGTGTGTTTAATGTGTCAAGTTTTCAGAAACACATAATGTCTTGCCTGTAAGCCAGAAACCTCAGATTTAGGTTTTATTTAACCAGAGCACATTTCTTGTGTTTATTATGTGGTTTGTTCCTAACTTTACTCCTGGTTCTTAAGTGTATCCTTTGAAAATGACTTTCTAATTACCGTACTGCTGATCTAAAAAAAAATCAAACAAGATTTGTGGAGCCTTTGACTAGTAGTTCTCTAGTTAAAAAAAATTATCCCGCCTGAGCCGTGAATCTCTGCAGCTCCTTCAGAGTTTCCATTAATAAGAATACTTTTGTAAGGATGTCATCAATATTTCAAGATCTAAAGGTAATAACCCTACATTGCAAAAATACATGACTTGGATGTGTTACATTACATTAATTCCTTGCCAAGTTTTCTGTAACTCTGAAGAACATCAAACCTGACAATTCTGTTCTGGCATTGGGCCCAAAGCAGTATGAGTTTCCTCAACATGCCTTCATTAGTACAAGAGGAGGTGTATTGCCCACAGGTGGCATTCAGCATAATTAGGAGGGTCAACCCAAGAGCTCAGGACACCTTGGAAACATCAATTACCCAGAATCAAAGCAGCTCTAAAAATAATCGCCGACCGTGTCCTTCTGCTGTCAAGCACACTGTAGTATGGGATATGGGTGGTAGAGGCCCCCGTCGCATACTTCTAAACCAGGCAGGAAATCACATCGTTTGCCTTTGCTCTGAATGGGCACTAGTGGTCAAAAAAGTAGCAGCATATTTCATAATCAGACGTCATACAGCAGCACACCTGTACAAACAGCAGTTATACTGTAAACTCTTGCAGGGCTGCTCCCATACTCACGATGGGAGGAAATTAGCCTCTGACATGAATATAATTTATAGTGTATGCAATAGTTAAGTTAGCTTATGTGTGTACCGAATGAAAACAGATAAAACTGCTGATCTGGGGCTTCAAGGGTCTTACATACACAAGATTGAGTTGTTGATATAAGTCTCTTAAATACAATGTGTTTGAGGCCCTTCTTTGAGTTAACCATGAAATCAACAGGGTCATGAGACGGTTATTGAAGCTGGGCTGAATAAAAACACATAGCTCTGTTACAAAAACTTCATTTTAATTTTCACTTGTTGGTATTTTTTTATTTTTTTGTTCTGAATTGTGAAAAAATATGTGTTGTGAAATAGGTTATGTAAACCTTGTTAATGAAAATCATCATCCAGGATGAAAATATCTGATTTCTAGGTTTTTATGATCAAATAAAGTCAAGCTGAAGCCTTGACCTTTGTTCATTTTAAATGTCAACCACACTGCGCTCAAAACAAAGAGTTAAACATTTCCTTTTGAAATGTATGCAAATATATAGTAACAGCAATATTCAGATGTTGAATAAAGGCTGTAAACATAAAGTCAGGGTATTCTGTACATTCATGGTTGTATCTCTGCTGTTATCAAATTAAACAACTAGTAAGTGAAATTTTTAATAAGTTTTCTTTTTTAAAAATCATTAACTGAATGTCAAAGAAACAACATTTTCAGAATAAGCTTTCTTCATCAGTGTTAAAGTACAAGGAAAAAACTGACAAATAATTACTCTGTGGGCCGAAAACGCATCTCCCTATTTTTTACAACCCAATGCTGTCAAGTGTGCTGTTTCTGTCACACATTTTGTCTCTTTACCAGTACCTATTGATGAGGATTTAAAAATGTAATAATTTTGAAAATACTTGCCTGGCTGTGTCAGCAATAGCTCCATGATCTTTAGATGATTTTGCTCTGTGAGATCCTTAAAGAGGTATTACGGCTTCTTAACCTTGTATCTTACTGGTACTTGACAAGTTATTTTTTTACCTTGTTCACCTTTCCTGGAGTTGCCATTGGTGTCTGAGTTCAGCTGGATTCCAGTTGTTTCTTAGTATCCACAAAATTCATCTTGAATTTAACTGAACTACTGAGGTATTAGTCTGCTAATCAAATGATGTTTTACTCTTGAAGGTTCAAATAAAAGTGTACTTTATGTACTGGTTAAGTGTTTTTTTTTTTACGCAAAAAGAATATAATCAATATATTGTTCTACTAAAAGCCCAACAAAGATATATATTGGTCTGCAGAGCTGATGTAAGGGAAGGATAGGAATCATTAAAATTTAAAAGTGGTGTTTAAAGGTTCAAAGGCAACAAACAATACAAGAAACAGAGCCACACTGAGTCCTGCGCTCAGTCAAAGTCATGGCTAAACTGAATGGACATCCTGGAGTTCCTCAAGTAAGAGTAAACCACATCCGCCACAGTGAGAATATGGGAATCTCCTCTGGGAAAACACAAACACTTCCCTTAAGGGGATGGTTCTTTCCCCACAGTTGGAAAACATGACAGTGGTTCAAGGCTCAAAGGCTTGTCAACCACTGGCTCAGAAGCTAAACTCTGGGAGGTGAGAGAGACTGTTAGATACTTATCTTTACTTGTTTCAATGATAGGATATTGTCTGTGTGCAGATGGCCACGTGGCTTCACGCCTTCAGTTGTAATTAAAAACAACCGACAGGTGCTATGTGAGTGATGCAGGTAAATACAGGTAAGCCATAAATTTGGTGTTACTGTTTGTTAACACCTCAGGCTAAGGTGCTTCTATTGCCCCAAAAAGGCATTTTAAATAGGCCTACCAAAAAGAAAACTCAGTGAGAGAGTTTTTATGGCCCTTGTATTGGCGAAATGAGTATTAAAGAATGTATTATTTTATTAAAAAAAACAATCAAATGTAGTTAAAATTGAACAAAGTAATCCTTTCCAGTTGGGTCCCACCAAAACCAAACTAAGATGACGACACAACGTGCCTAAGTGAAAGGATTTCCACTTCAACGAGGAAAACGATGTCGGGCCTGGACTCCAGTACAGCGTGGGGTCTGTTTGAAGTATTGCAAACCATGTTGGGACATAACCCAGATCGGTGCTCTTGGGTCTGTTGGATTTGGAGAAGCTGGAATTGGTTATGCTGGAAAAATAAGTCAGTTAGATCAATGCATAAAAACCAAATGTTGAAATGGCTAAACGAAGAAAAAATGCTGTACTTAAGATTATACAGGGTAGACATAAGCAAACAAAGTAAAAGGAATACACCAAAGAATTTTGAGCGAAATAAAGGATGCATGTTAAATGTGCCTCCATATGTAGCTGATTCAGCTGCAGCTAAATCTTCAGACCACATGAGAAGTAGCGACTGTAACTGCTCCTATTTTCCCCTGTTGCTGGCTGCCTTAACAATCATTTAGGCTGTGAGGAGTGTTACAAGTATTCAGATTTTGAGTGGCTGGATCTTAACCAGGCTGTAAGTTGAGCTCAGTTGTGTAAAAAAGAAGAAACAGAAGCCCAACAAAAGGGTGTTTATTAGCTGATCAAAGCCTAAAGGCCAAAGATTATGACAGACCTTAAAGAACTGCTGCTTTGTAATTTGAAGGCCAAGTGATAACCTCACAAACAAGGACTCTCAGTTAGGAGGGATAATGTCTACATCATCTCCACCTGTCCTGTACAATGAGAAGCTTTAATGCTCCATTAAAAGAAAAAGCATGCAGATCATAAAGCATTCTCATCAGAAGGACGACT